>PVJI01003943.1:0-115781 GCA_004026765.1 Micronycteris hirsuta
CCCTGAGCACCAGAAGGGATGCAGCTGGCCAACACCTACATTACAACTTTTAAAACCCTGAGTTGGGAACTCAATGAAGTGGTGCCCAGACTTTTAACGCGTGAATACTGTGAGATTAATAGATGTGCATCGTTGTAAGCTTCTAAGTTTGTGGGTAATATATTACAGCAATAGATAACTAATACGCTGAAGAGGTTAATTGTAGCAGTTTTATATAGTTCAAAAAGAAAATAAACAAAACATAGGCACCTAAAATCAAAATGATAGGGGTATACTTTGGTATGTATGCATATACCAGAATGCTTAGCTGTTAAGAATGGTATTATAATTTTTAGTAGATTTGTTAAGTGGTTAAAAGAAGTTGCAAACATTATGTCAGTGAGATATGTTTTCTTAGGAAAAATGCTAGATTATATATGAAATAAAAAAACTGATGGAATGTATACTAAATGGGGAGAACAGGTTCATGATTATTTAAAACTTCTGTTGGCTTATGTATATTTTTTAAAGTTTGTATAATAATCTTGTCATGGGTAAACCTGGGAGTGGGATTGCTGGATCATATGGGTCAGTGTATTAACTTTGCAAGAAATTGGCAAACCATTTCCAGAGCAGCTCTATATGTTGTGTGTTTTTTTTTTAATATTTTATTTATTTATTTTCAGAGAGAGGAGAAGGGAGAGAGAAAGAGCCATGTGTGGTTGCCTCTCACATGGCCCTCATTGGGGACCTGGCCTGCAACCCAGGCATGTGCCCCAACTGGGAATCAAACCGGGACTCTCTGGTTCCCAGCCTGCGCTCAATCCACCGAGCTACACCTGCGGGGCTATATGTTGTGTTTTAATTTCAATTTATTTCAAAATATTTTTCTCATTCCTCATATGATATTCTCTTTGAATAATGAGTTAATTAGACATGAATAATTCATCTTTGACAATGCAATTAGACATGCATTGTTCATCTTTGAATATTTGGAGATATTTCTATACATCTTTCTGTTGATTTTTAAGTTAATCCCTTTATGTTCAGAGAAGATACTTTGTATGATTTCAGTCCTCTTACATTTATTGAAACATGCTTTATGGTCCGGAATATGGTTTATCTTGGTAAATCTCTTTGCCCTGGCAACGCATATGCATCCTGTTGATAGTGTTTCAGCTCTACTGATTTTCTCTCTATTTGTTCTATCCATAACCAAGCTAAACATGATGAAATTTCCAATGATGAGTGTGATTTCTTTCTCTTTTCCTCTTCAGTTCTAGTGGTCTTGGCTCTCTGTATTTGAAGCTCTGTGGACCTTTTATTGTTACAAAATTTCCTTCTTGATCTTTGAAATACTCTTTGTATGATATAGGAGCTCAGCTTATTTTGAATAGTGTTTACATGATATATCTTATTTCATTATAGTGCTTTTAACCTATCTGTGTCTTTATATTTATAATGAATTCATTGTAGATGACATATATTTGGATGTGTACCCTCCGTGCATCAGCATCTTCGAGTCCCATCAGTGGTGGGCAGCCACTACTTTTACTGTGTGTGGTGTCTACGCTGTTAGAGTTTTCATCAATATTTGTTCTCAGATTCCGTGGCCCCCCTTTCTGAATCTCAGGACTGCAGATTTCTTAGTCCCTCTTTCCCTCATAGTAACAAATAACCTCTCTGTCCTAGTCAGTGAAGAGTTGAGAGCGCTCTTTTTCTCCCACGCCCTTGCCCATATCTACACCTGCCTTGTATTTGCACATTACCTACAATAAAAGGCTCTGCTTGGCCTTGCATGGGGACAGTGCTCTGCGTTGTATGTGTGCAGGGCCCCGGGCCTATAGGTTTCTTGTGCCTTTATTAATCGCAAATGGGTTTTGCTTATTGTCAGCTTAAGGCAGGTAGGCAGGCTTCTTTCTCCTCTCCCAGAGGCATCAATTCTTAGTCTGGTGTGAAGCCAAGCATTGGCCAAAGTGGCTAGATTTTCACTAGGGTCACTTTTTATCCTTGTTCAGAGCAAGGTCTCATCTGACATGGGTGTGTTTTATAGCCCCTCTTCCAGCAGCTCTTTTCTTTAATGAGACAGGATCTGGAGGATGAGCAGGTGTCACGGCTGCTCCTAGTGGTAGTCAGTTCACACCTGTGCAGGATCTGGAGCGCACCTGTGCTTCCACAGGTGTCCTTCCTTCATTATCAAACCTGGTCAGGTCTTTCACAAGGCTTTCTCAGGTCTCCCTCTGTAAGCTCAATCTCTTCTCTACGCAGCCAGTGGAGGCCTGGGGAAGGGGCAGGTGAATGGATGTGGAATCTCGTCATTTCTGGGACCTTTATTGGTTCAAGACTATCATGCTATCCCATACTTAACATTCAAAAGTTTGTTAAAGTTTGTGCTGTGTTCCTTTTCACCTACTTAGATGCTATCATGTCTTCTTTCCATGAACATTAATGCTTGCTGATTAAAAGGGAGAAAGAGTAAAATGCCGGAGACCATATGGCAAAATGTTGTTGGTATTGGTGAGAAAATAACATGGAACCCTAAGGTTGCTTTCTAGAAGAAAGTGGCAAAGCTTTGTGCCAATGAGACATCGAAGGGACAGCATAAGTTGGAGTGTGGATACATGGTAAGGCCACCGTCCTAACTGCGATGGCATCCAATGGGTGTCCCAGGGGAATGGGGAGGTCTCTGCAACTCTACTAACCATTCTTTTCTTAATCAATATAAAGTTAATATAAAATTATAACTTCTTACCTATTTTATAAACTATATATTTTATATCCTACTACTGGACTCTGGTCTTGAATGGAAGTTTGTCTTAATTTTGAACAGCTATTGATGTATCATGAGAAAGGCAAAGGTGGAATATGCAATTTTAAAGCTAAAATAAACATTGGAATTTTTTGTGTTTTATATTTTGTTGTTTTGCATTATGTTTCTATATGAACCAATTACTTTAGTTGTAATATCCAGGTCTAAAATTTTATAATTACTTGTTTCATGTGATTTTTGTTTTACTGAAAGATATTTACAGTAAGAGAAGCTCTACATGCTGTGGGAGTCTTCTGAATTATTCTTCCATCTGTCTTTTTTCCAATATCAATATCATACTTTTATATTTTTAGAGTACTATTGTAAGGTAAATTTGAAAAAGAGGGATGAGTATGAGGCATATGTTATTTCTGACAAGGTACATATGTCATTTGGAAATAGTAAAAAACATTTAACTGTCCCCTTACTTCAATACAAGAGTGTCAAAGTGTGTAGGTATCAGAATTTGGTTGAAAGGTGACGAAAAAGAATAAAATAACATTTTCATTTTATTTAAAGTGGATAAAAACACTGCTTTAAAATAATTGATTTATTTCTCACTGAACTCATTTGTAGTTAATTGTATTTGGATTTACCTGCGGTCAGCACTGAATTTTTTCCTGCAATTGTACTGTCAGGATCTAAATTCCTATTTGTGGGAAGGGGCAGCTGTGACCGGAGAGGACTTCTCCTCCCACACTG
This sequence comes from Micronycteris hirsuta, assembly GCA_004026765.1. Taxonomy (NCBI): domain Eukaryota; kingdom Metazoa; phylum Chordata; class Mammalia; order Chiroptera; family Phyllostomidae; genus Micronycteris; species Micronycteris hirsuta. The sequence goes on from PVJI01003943.1 coordinate 3,491, forward strand.
TCGGTGTAAGCTGAAATACAAAGAGCTCCAATCTGTTCCAGTTTTTCATGTTTCTTGTCATAGGTGTGACTTCACTGGATATTGCATTTTCCTATTCATCTCAATTATTTGTGGGAACAGAACCCATATGGCAGATGGCATTTACACAGAGAATCTTAACTCATGGTCACGGCAGGGCTCTGGATAACTTAGAGTTGGTTCAGTGGTGGAGAAAGAGAAAGCGGAGAGAGGGGCAGTGGAGGAAGGGAAGGAGAACTAAGGCATAAGGCAGAGCACCAGAGAGAAAGGGCCACCATTGTCTGGTGTGAGGGGGCAGGGCAAGGAGCCTGCTACCAGGAGCAGGGGTGCTCTTGGAGGCTGGGGTGAGATGGCCGATAGATTTTTCAAGTATGAGGATAGTCCAGTAAAAAACAAGCATGGGGCATACAGTTTAGCAGCTCTTTTGATATTCAATTAAAAATATTTTCCATTCCTCCTTCCACGTTTCATGTCCTGAGGCAAGGGCAATACCTTAAGAAAGTTCTTAAGATTGCTATGGATTTCCAAAAAGAAAGCTAACATTGTCACGATCACTTCCACATTTTTGTTTCTGTTTCACAGAATTCATTTAACATGGACCTAGAGGTAGAACCCAGACCTTTGATTACCACCCACCCACGATGCAGGAAGCAAACAGAGTATCACCCACACAAAGGGCGGTGAATGTAGCCAACTTGTTGAAAATATGGATGGGCGGGGGTTAATACCAATTCAAACAGCTTAAAATTAGCTCTCTTTTGTAAATCAGATCGTCCTGGATTCCATATTTAAATGAAGTTAATTAATTTCTTTTTTTTTTGCTAGAAAAACTAATTCTAAATTAATTCTCTCAGCTTCCCAATGAAGATATTTTTTCAAAGCATTTTCAAATCAAACTGTTCTTCCTCAAAGATGAAATCTGGTGGCAATGATTTCATTTTTTAGCCTATTTGAATTATGATATAATGGCTGAGAGACAAACAAATCCTCATTTCTCTAAGTTATATAACGGCGATAACAACAGAATCTATTTTATAGGGTGGTTATGAAGCTTAAAGGAGTTAATTCTGGTAAAGTGCCTATGGTAGTACCTGGTGTAGTGTGAACGCTCAGTAACAATTACCTGTTACGTGCTCTGTATGAGTTTTTGCTGGAAACCGAGGAGTGCCAGCCAGTTGTGCTAGGAGAGAAAGCTATGCAGTGAATTAGAAGCATTTGAAATACAGATAATCAATGCTCATATTGTTGGCCTTCTGAATTCCTATGAGTTGAAATATACCATGTAAAACTGAATTAGCTATTTCTGAAATAGGTTCAGTGATATATTCTCTCGCCAGACTAAAGGAAGAGCAAATGTCCAGCTATATGTTCGATGATTCTTTTGGGAAAATAGGTATAATAGTGAACAGGGACTCATTTCCGAGTCCTGAAAATTGTAGCCTCTTTTTAAGATATATGTTCACTGTGCACATAAAAAAGTTAATTTCTTTCAGCGTATATATACTTAACAAGAACAAATGGGAATTTAAGCAAATTACCTTTACAACAGTTTTGATTTATTAGTGTCTTGGTGACTCATGAACAATTGGGCCTCAAAGAAATGATGCTGGTATGATATTCAAACAGGTTTTTTTAAATCAGTGTTTTATGACAAACTCTAATAAAACGTTCTGTGCGTAGATACTTCCTTTATATTCTCTCTTAACGTGTCCTGAGGGTAATGTTAGGTTGATTCTGGTAAGCAATCTTGGCTGAAGACAATTTTCTGGTATTGTTCTCCCAGGCTTTCAGATAGTCTCTATTTACAGTCTGATAAATTGTATGTGTCTCTTCATTCCGTATTTCAAAGATATCTTGTATTATTTGGGGAATTCATTTCTTTTAGACAAACTATAGTTTTACATGGCTATTGATGCTAAAACTCTTTGTGGAATAATAAAATGCTAACATCAATGAATATCACAAGTCTTCTATTCCCTTTTATCCTGTTTTGTGTTGTTCAGATTTCTTTATCATGAAAGCACTTCAGTATAACATTTATTCATATTTTTCTAAGAAGATAATTCATTAGAAATTCTTTGTATGCATTTTTTTTTAAAGTGCCATTTTCTTATGTTGAGCATTGTGACCTAAATTTTGGTTGGAAGTCATTTCAGAGTTCTGGGCTTGGTTGACTTTTTCTGACTTATTAGGAAGTAATCTCTTTTAGGAAGTTTATAGAAATGTTTTATGAAGAATATTATATTGCCTTGCTATTAATGCATAACAAACTACCTCAAAACTCACTGGCCCAAAACAATGATCCTTTATTATCCTTCAAATGTCTGTGGCTTCGTTGGGTTGGGCTCAGCTGAGCTGAGTATTTCCCTCTGGATTTTGTGGCTGGGAGACTCTTTGTCACCACAGTTCTTTGGGCTGGTTGGAGTTGCTCTGTTCGCATACCTTTCTGCATTCTTGGACCACCAGGGTAGCCACAATCTGCTTTAGTCATCAGAATAACTAAGGAACAAAAGAACAATCAAAGACCCGTACAGACTCTCCTACTCTATGTTCAGAACCTGCGCGTGGTCACTTCTGCTAATGGTTAAAGCAAGTCACATGGCAGAGCCCAAAGTGAAATGATGAGCACCTGCTCTTTGTCCATAACGAAGTTACAGAAAGATGTGCATACAAGAACATGGGAAGGATTCGGGTCAATGATGCTAAGAATAAGTAAGCAAACAGAACTTTTTATGAGTACTTATCAGTGTACTCTTATAATTGTGGATTGTTACCACTTACTTCCAACTTCTTTTAAATATTTTTAAGCATGAACAGCAGGGGTAGATTTTTTTTTTTTTTTTTTTTTTTGTCTTTGGGCTTCAGAGACCTCTTCCTAGTGTTCTTTTGCTCATCTTTCAGTTTGGAAGGGGTGGGTGTACCTAGATGGGGGTAATGTTTGGCTTTACATTATTATGCTAAAATATGTGCAATTCCTCTTCTGTTGAAAAATGACAGATATTACAATCTATGGTTGTATTTTGAGGGCTAGAAATTGAACCCTATATTCAAAACTGATAGCCAAGGAAAACAATTAAGGTTGCCAGACTAGGCAGAATGTGTTGTCTAATAAGTTGTTATAATCATAAAAATCGCTAGGATTTTATGAATTGTAACTTTGTCCAATGTATTATTTGAGAAGTTATGAAAGGATAGATTAAAACAGGCTATATTATTTTAGAAATATTGCCATTATTTAATTCATTCCACAGATCTTTACTGAACATCGGATACAAATGTCCTAGTGATACCAGAGTGGACGCCATGAATAGTGTCATGACCCACTGCTCCCTACATTCCATGGGGAAAGGAATTGTATACAGAAGCTAATGCAATGGGTAGATTGCTGCAATGAAGAAAAATAAAACTTGAAGTGAAGGATAGGAAGAAGGCATGCTGAATTGTTTTGGGTGATCAGTAAGACCCCTCTGAAAATGCAACTTTTGTACATAGCTTGGAAAAAAGGGAGGGAAAGAGCTTCACATATATTTCAGTCAAGAGATTTCTAGTAAGAGAATAAAGCAAATAAAAAGCACTGAGTTGGGAGTATGGGAATTTGAGTTATACCAAGGAGATTTTTTTGTGGCTGGAATGAAGGCATCTGAAGGGGAAATTGCAGGAGATAAAGCCAGAGTGTTTTGCACTGAACAGCTGTATGACCTTTGAGTGTTGGCAACTTCCTGTGGCTTCCCTTCTTTGTCTGTAATATGGGGATTAAGAAAGAGGAAAGTCGCCCTGAGATTTGGGAGCTGGCCTGGTGCTCACAGCGGGGCATTGGTGTTCTAGTGGAAATATAAAAATCTCAGAGAACAGCATCAGACAGGGTCATTCAGAGAGCATCAGAAGGTGAGTGAGGCAAAATGAGACCAGCTGATAATTTTGTCAGATGCAGACAAAAAGACAAGTCATTTTGCAAAATACAAAATACCTGCTGACATGAGTGCTTGCTGCTTTGTTAGCCATGTTGTGCTCTGCCCTCCTTCTAAAAGAAATTTATTAATAAACCCAATCATGGAATTTCCCCTGCTTTCTGACAGCACCCAACCCAGAGTGAACCCCTGGTTTCTGGAACCCTCTTCTAAAATTCCCTTCCCAAATCTAATGGTAAGTCCTTCCCACCACTCTCTGGGATGCCCCATGGATCTCCATGGGTCTGTCTACCTTGCTGCAACAAGAATTAAACCCAACTTGAGCAACGACAGGTGTTTCCCTTGTAGTCGTTAACTGAAGGGAATTGCATCGACAAGATGATGATAATATTTTTTTAAAGATTTTATTTATTTATTTTTAGAGAAAGGAGAAAGGAGGGAGAAAGAGCAATGTATGGTTGCCTCTCACATGGCCCTCACTGGGGACCTGGCCTGCAACCCAGGCATGTGCCCCGACTGGGAATCGAACCGGGTCCTTTTGGTTCCCAGCCCACGCTCAATCCACTGAGCTACACCAGCCAGGCAGATGATGATAATATTAATAATAGAGTTTTTAGGAGGATAAAATTAATATGTGAAAAACACTCAGATCGTGGTTGGCATATTAAAAAAAGAAAGGTGCTATTAGCCACCAAGGCCCCCTGCCACTGTTCCCTGGGAATTGTGAACTGTGCCCTTCCAGGTGCTGCACCTGAAGACTTGTCATTGTCACCTCCTGCCATGTCTCTGCTCTCCGGCTGCTTGAGCCACAGATCAACAATTTCTTTGTCCTTCAGTGTTAGGAAGGTCCTGTGAAGACTAGTGCTTTGTTAAATAAGTACCCTCTAGTTTCTTGAAAATAGCAGACAATTTCACCTATTCAGTAGAGTTCATTGAAAATTGCTTTGTTCGTTGAAAATTCCACTAGTTGAGTATCAAAAAAATACCAATGTCTGTCCTCTTCATCATAGAGTCAGTCGGTAATCTGTAATGCTGGGGACACGAGGGTGAGCAGATACAGTCCCTCCACTCAGTGCTACTGCTAGCTCATGTACCACCTTTGTGCACAGTAGTCATGTCTGCAGGGCTTGTCGGGACTCGGCCCCATGGACCTCTTGACTGGGTGACCATGTGCAGTGGTCCTAACTACACATTTGTGGAAGCTGAGGGTATCCTTGCCTTTTATGCATGCGTTTATTTCTATCCTGTCCAGTTTCAGTTCAATTTGTTTATCATTTCCATTGCCCAGGTTCTGCTGTTCAATCTGTAAGAGACTTGACTGAATACAATACAAGTTAATTAATGATATCTAATGACTAAAAGATACTGAGGCATTATCTTCAAGTAAAAAAGTTATATGTGTGGATAATGGAGGCATATTGACAACAACAAAAAAGATATTTAATTGCATGATTTAGGAAGGTTTACAGCAGAATCGATAACTGAATAAACATGCAAAACCTTAAATCCTTAGATAAAATGGGCATGATAATGGCATCACTTAATAAAATGTCTGGGAGGATTAAATGAGAAAATTCAGGCAGTGTTTAACTGGGTGCTTCCAGAATTGTTCTTTGTCATAATCCTTGGGACCTGTGTATATGTTACTTTACATGGCAAAAGGGATTTGGCAGATGAGAATCAATATCTTGATATGGAGTGAATATCCTGACTTATCTTATGGACAAAATGTAATCATGAGGGCCATTATAAGAAGGAGGAGGGGTCAGAGTCAGGGGAGATGAGGTGATGGAAGCAAAGGTCAGAGCCATGGAGCTGCGAACCAAGAGATCCAGTGGCCTCTAGAAACTAGGAAGGGCAAGGAATGGAGACTCTCCTTGAGCCCCCAGCAGAAATGCAGGAGCCCTGCTGAATTCATCCAGTGAGACTTCTGACTTTTGGAACTGTATGATATGAATTTGTAATGTTTAAGCCATTTATTTGTTACAGTAGCAAGAGGACATTAGTACAACCCAATAGCTTTATTATTATTAATATTATTATTAAATGAGTTTGATAGGTCTGCCATAAAAAGTTTCCAAACCAAGTGACTTAAACATAGATATTTATAGTCTCACAGTTCTGGGGCTAGAAGTTCAAGATCAAGGTGCCAGAAGTGCCCGTCCCTCCTGTGAGCTGTGGAGGAAAGATTTGTTTCACTTCTTTCTCCGTGACATCTAGATAGCCATTTTCTCCCCTTGTTTCACATTGTCTTCCTTCTTTTTGTGTTTCTGCTTCCAAATTTACCCTTTTTATGAGGATATCAGTCATATTTGTTTAGGTTTCACCCCAATGACCTCAATTAAGCAGATTACTTCTGTAAAGGTCCTATCTTCAAATAGTCTCACTCGGATGTAACGGTGGGGAGAAGTTAGGAATTCAACTCATGAATTTGGTGGGGGTGGGGGTGAGGAACAAACTATCCACAACAATTGTTTATGGGCATTTAAAATAAAATCCTAAAACGTGAAAGCTGTGACTGTACTCTCAGAAAGTTTCTAAGAATTATTTCAACTATGTCTTTCACTTGACTAAGGTGGCTCTTTAAAGGACTGGGGATTTGCCGTGTTGTAGAAGTGCATGACTTACTGGTTTAATAAGAAGTGGGGCCATTGTTTCTACCACTGGGATATGGCCTCAATTATGGGAAATGACAATTTAATGGTTCTAAAAACATCTCCCTTTTATAATTATAGGGAATTTCCTTAGCGTTAGCAGAAGTTAAGCTACTTACACATTCTCGTGAGGTCTGCTTAAGTATGCTGTTACTACATCACATTGAGATCCCCAATAATTCTTCAGGTGGTAAGCAAAAAAGCACACTTAGTATAGCAACCGGCAGGTGCATTCTACAGAAGAAGCAAACCAAATCAGATTTGACACTGAAACTGGACGTTCATTAGATTTGTCTGTGATCAGTGGGGCTTAAAACTTCAGGGACTCCTTTGAGAAAATGTATTTCTAAAAAAAAATATGGTTTCTTCCAGAAAAGTATGGTGTGTGCATATGTGTGTGTGTGCGTGTGTGAATAAACATAAAGTTTGCATAAATTACATACCGTTTGAAGGAGATATAAAGCTTATTTATGAACCCCCCAGGGCCCTACCCTATAACCTTTTTTTATTTTTCTGAGGCAGATTGTCTGGAAAGTTTCTTGTTTGCTTTACCTTCATCTCCGAATTTGACGTCTTTATTGTCCTCTAGATCCCCAGTTAGCATCCTGTACACTCCAGGCTCATGTCCGTCCTCCTGGTTCTGTGTCAGCACTCACCACCTCGCATTTGACCTCTCTGGTCCTTGGAACTTCTCTGAATGCCACTTCCTAAGCTGCCCTCCTCCCCCTTTCATTGTAAAACATGTGAAATCACTCACTGTAAACCCTATATATTTGGTCAACTGTTGCCTATGTTATCATTTTGCTTTAGGGAACTTGCATGGTTTAAAAAAATGTAGGTACAATTTGTAGTTCATTTATAATGAGTAGTGTTGCTTATACTTGGTTCCCTGAAATAGAATGCATCCTTAAAATGCATAGGATAACATGTATCACTATATTGTCTTATGCTTTTTGTTAACCTTTTAAAAATATTAAGATTTTTTACAGACAATTTACAATAAAATTGCTATTTGCTGTATGAGTAAAACAGTTCTTGAGTAATAGGAATATCATATTGGACAAATTATATACAGATACAGCATCTTATAACTGTGTTTTACATCAGTATTATATAATTGTATGTTTTATTTGGATTGATTGTTTCATTATGTTGTTTTATAAAGAAGCCATAAATAGAGTGCTACTGTTTTATCTCCAAAGCTATTAGAAGCAGTAACAAATCTATCTTCTGAAATGTTAAAAATCAGGAGGAGAATCTTTAATCAAAAAGCTTAACTTGAAATGCACACTGCCTTTGATCCAGCTGTTACCGCTGCCTAGAATGTCTGGTTTATTTCCTCTTTCTTCAAGATACAGTTCTGTCCAGGAAGTATTTCCTGAACCCCTCAATCCAATGTGGTTCTCTGAGTCTAGGAGTACTTCTGTCTCAGCGATGATCACATTAGGTTATAATCCTTCCTCCCTTCCTCCCTCCCTCTCTCCCTCTCTCTTTCCTTCTCTTTTTTTTATCTTTATCAGCCTCTCTCAGTGTCCTAAGATTCTTGAAGTCAAACGTGGTTATTGTTAATATCCCCAGTGCCTAGCATAGTGTTCTGTGCTTAGTAGACATTCAAATAAATACCTGTTGAGTTAGCAAAAGGAAGCTTAAGCCAGCGAAGAAATAATTGGGGCAAATAATTGGGGATTACTCCTCATATTAAAATAGATTTTTTATTTTTTGTCACTATTGAATAATTTTAGAAAGTCATAGGAAGGAATTTAGTAACAGTATCTAATAAGTACCTGTAGACCCAGAGCACTGACTAGATATGTGTTAGGGGGTGGGGTGGGAGACAAACCCTTCTTTTAGGAAACTTAGAAAGTATTTGGAAACATAGGCTTAAAGGACCAGTAAGAAAAGTTACAAAATGCAAAGGAACTTAAAAATTTGTAAGACAATATTGTGCAAGTAATTTACATATATATTGAGAAGCTATAATATCAGTGATTGGATCCACTGTAATAGGAGGAGAAGAAAATAATGAAAAAGTAAAAATACGGAGATATTTCCCTTTTTGTGCCAACATCAAATAGAGTGCCATTTCTGCATAGATAAACAAAAGTGCTTATGGGCATTCATTCCCAGTCTTTCATCCTTGTGAATGAAATGAGGAAGTCACAAAGTATAACTCAAGGCCCGTAAAACACAAACACGGACTGCACTTCTACATTGCAAATACCTGGCGCTGATGAATGATGAAAGGAAGATATTCTATTTGCATATAGTTGTCTGAATTTCCAACCTAATTCATGTAAAGAATATGGAAGAAAATAGACATGAATTTGTTTTTGTGATCAATTTTGCCTTATTTTTCACTTTTAGTACATGAAAAAAATATTTAAATGAGTTACTTTTGAAAAAGTATGAGCTCCGACACTTGCCAAATTCCCTGAAACTTTTGATAAGTTGTTAACCAGAGGTGCCTTCCAAAATGAATTGCCAATATGGATCTATAGTATTTACACATATACACACATATACATAAATGCATGCATTGATATGCATAACACATGCACACATATACTCTTCTGGTGATTATCAGTCTGTTCTCTATGAGTCTGTTTCTGTTTTGTTTATTCATTTTGGGTTTTTTTTTTCAGATCCCACAAATAAGTGAAATCTTGCAGTGTTGTCTTTCTCTGTTTGGTTTATTTCAATTAGCATAATACTCTCAAGGTCCATCCATGTTGTCTCAAATGGTAAGATTCCATTCTTTTTTATGGCTGAGTAATATTCTATCATGAGTGTTAATTTTATATCGCATCATCTTTATTTCTTGATAAATAAAGCAGCCTATGTTGCTTCCATATCTTGGCTATTGTTAATAATGCTGAAGTAAACATACATCTTTTTAAATTTGTATTTTTGATTTCTTCAGATAAATATTCAGCAGAGAGATTGCCAGGTTGAGTGGCAGTTCTGTTTTTAATTTTTTGAGGAATCGTGATATGGTTTTCTATAGTTGTATTAATTTATATTCCTACCAACAGTGCACAAAGATTTCCTATTATCTACATACTTGCCGACATTTGTTATTGTAGACTTTTTGATAACAGCCTTTTTAACAGGTGTGAGGTGGTAGATATCTCATTGTTTTGGTTTGCATTTCCCTGGTAATTAGTGTGCTGAGCATCTCTTCAATTGCCCGTTGGCCATCTGCGTGTCTTTGGAGGAATTTCTGTCGTGCCCTCTGCTCATTATTTAATTTGATTGTTTTTTTGATGTGGAGTTGTATGAGTTCTTTATTGGATATATTCTTTTTGAATACCCTCTCTCATTCATTCATTCGTCTTTTCATTTTGCTAATGGTTTCCTTTGCTGTGCAGAAACTTTTTAGTTTGATGTCCTGTTTGCATTCACTTTTGTTGCCCTTGTCCAAGGAGACGTATCCAAGAAGAGATTATAAAACAGATGTCAAAGAGTTTATTGCCTGCAGGTCTTACATTTAAATTGTTAATTCATTTTGAGTTTATTTTTGTATATGGTGTAAGAGTTTATTTTTGTATATGGTGTAAGTCCAGTTCCATTTTTTTGGCATTACTTGTCCAGTTTTCCCAACACCATATATTCAAAGACTGTCATTTCTCCATTTTATATTCTTTGCCTTCTTTGTCATGTATTAATTAACAATGGAAGTGTGAGTTTGTTTCTGGGCTTCTATTCTGTTTCAATGATTGATGTGTCTGTTCTTGTCCAAGTAAATTGTATTCAATTTAAAAAAACTGTAGATATTCCTTGATTATAATGTAACTTAACTGATTTAACTGATTTGGAAAAATTGGAGAAAACTAGTTTGAAATTTCTTGTGTGTTTTAGGAAATAAATTTTCTTTTATATGTATGTATAATAATTTAAACAATACAAAGGAAGACAATTATTAGGAGTTCTCTTTCAATAAACATATGAATGGTTACTGTTGGCTACATAAATATCAGCCAGCTTCAGCTTTCACTGATGATGCATTATTTTAGGAAGTGAATGTCTCTTAATTGGGTAAGCATTACTCTGGAAATGATATTTGGTAATTACTTGCAAATTGCCAAAGTAAAATTCAATATATGCTGTGTCAGAATGACATATATTGAATCAATGAAGTTTATAAAAATTGCCCAGTGAAGAAATGCTGATTATAAACTTTACTTATAATTTTGGGCAGCAAATACTGGATTTATAAACATAGCACATGTAGTGTGACTCCTCCTCTGTCTTGATCTTACTCCTAATTTCTTTTTTAAAATATTTTATTTACATATTTTTTAGAGAGAGGGGAAAGGAGGGAGAAAGAGAGGAAGAGAAACATCTATGTGCGAAAGAAATACCAATCTGTTGCCTCTCGCACACCCTCAGCTAGGGTCCTGGCCTGCAACCCAGGCTATGCCCTGACCAGGGATCAAACCACTGTCCTCCCAGTTTGCAGGATGATGCCCAACTCACTGAGCCACACCAGTTAGGGCTCACTGTCAATCTCTTGTTGCCTCTCCCCACTGACGACTGTTTTAGAGATTCCAGACTGTACTGCACTGACTTGCCTGCCTTGGAGACGTGCCCAGGAGCTGATATATACTGTGCTTTTCATTAGCTTTCCCTCTTTTTTATTTCCCCTAACTCAGTTAAATTTACCCCATTTGGTACCTTCCTGTCACCTCTGTCTATTCTATTGCTTCTTAGTTATCTGTGGAAAAATAAATTCCTCTCTTCTTCTTTTTTCTTAAACAATTTTTTTGATCTTTGTTTTTATCTCTTTATTGTTCCATATACAAGAGAATAGAAATTGACCAGATCATGAGAGAAATACTTAATAAGACAGAGAGAGATAATTTCATCTAAAAAAATAATGCCATAGACTTAAATGCAAAATTAGATGTAACTCTAAAATAATACCATTGGACTTTTAAAATATCTTAAATTCTTACAATTTGCTTGTAAATTTTTTCTCCTGCCACTTCCTTTTTCTCTAATTAAATCTATATTGCTTTCTCAAGCACTCAAGCACTTAAGAGAAAATATGAACTTCTGTCATTTGGATAATGACCACATTATAATATTATTAATTACTTTATTATAAATATTAATATTTCTGCTGATAGAGGCCTGATTAAGCCATTGATGATTAACCTAAGCACCTTTTATTCATTTTTCCCCCATTGGAAAATGGGCTACAAGCTTTACATGAGTAGTTTCAAAGCACTTTTGGGAGCCATCCTGCTTTCTATTTGGAGAAGTCTTTATTATCTTAGGCATTTAATGATGAACAGGGTGCTTCATGCTTTTTAGATGAAGTCTTTTAAAGTTGTTTATTTTCAGTTTTTATCAATTTGCGCATATTCTACACACTTTTGATCTATAACTGGTGACTTAGAAGAATCAAAATAAACCATTTGTCACACAAATGAGCTCTTCCTTCCCAATATGTCTATTTAATCAGTGAGATTTTTATTTATAGGAAAAGTATTTTAACTGAGGAACTTGGGAATTGGGTGAGTTAGTCTGTGAAATCATCTGTTCTCAGTATAGTTTAAAGAATATTGGAAGCTACTCACCCATTAATAATTTTTATTTCTTTGTTCCTTGAAAGTTCCCTTTCTTTTCTTTTTTCTTTTTTTGGTCCTCTTCAGCTTTACCTCATATGCATTTTTTGAAATCATGAGCTCTTCAAGCTGGCTTACATTTTTTTCACCTATGAGTCAAACCCCCTGTACTACTTTTGATTTTCTAAACCAGTTAGGAGGATCATCCAAATCTCAAGCTCGAAGTTTGAAATGTGACCCTTCTCTACCTTTTGGGCCTCATCTATCCCACATTCTAAAACATGATGTTCTTTCTGTGCTTTTTTTTCTTCTGGATTCACATAAGTGATGATTATTTTTATCAAATTTTCTTATAAAAATGTAATCTTATAAAATCAATAGATAGCAGTGTTTTAAACCTGTGCTTAAAGCTAAATTACTAGTGTTCAAAGGCAAGTGCTGCCACTTTCTGGCTGTGTGATTTTAGCAAGATATTAGTTGTATCTACCTCAGTGTTCTCAGTAATAAAACTGGAATAAATTTTAAAAAATCATAGTAAGGACTTAATGAGTTAACAGAAGTGCTTAGATCAGTGCCTTTTTCATTGGAATTGTTCAATAAATGTTAGTTCTCCTTGTTATCTCAGCTTGGAAAAGTATGTATTATGTGGTGAGCATATGGTAAGTATTTGTTGAATGAATGAATGAAGGAAGCAGCACTTCTGTATTCCCGTAAACACCTGGTGCTTTCTCAGAGCTTTCTCTTTGAGTTACCTAAAGATTTCAGACAGTCAAAAACTGTCTAAAGCTTGTAAAATTCAGGTAATTTATTCTGGCATTTTATATAGAACAAATAAATTAGATAATATCGCTCATTTACATTTATGATAGTAGAATTGTAGCTTTCACAAATGGTGACCCTGAGTAGAAACATTACAAATAACTGTTTTTTTTATTGACTTTCAGTAATTTTAGTACGATTTTACTACTACTATATATACTACTAGTTAATGTTATTTATACACATGCCCATTGTGGGCATTCCTCTGAAATTCCAGTGTTCACAATATGATATTTGTGGATATATGCAGAAAACTAAAGCTGTTTATTAGCAAATTACATCTGTTCTTTTCTATCCCTTGATATAGGAATAAATTTCCTTTGTATACATTCATTCCTTTCATGGAATTGTTCAAATCAAATCAAGTGATCTTATGTTTTGTTAATTAGACTCAATTTAATTCTATTTCACCTTTTCACTATACAGATTGTCTATCATAGGAAATGAGGTTTCATATTTCTTAGCCTTAATACTTGCACAAAAAGGAAAGTAATTATTTTGATTTTATACTCTCCTCATAGTAGTGGGAAATACCATACCCTCCAAGGTGATGATTTATTACAATTTTCCAAAACTGTTTTCGCAGACAGATGAAGTTTGACTCAAGATAATTATATTGAATTGCAAGGCACTTGCAGAATAAGTCCTTGCTTTTACATCATATTTAATAATTAGAAATTGTTCGTGGCAGCTGGTGAAAGAGGAATGTTGCTAAAAATTACCTCTGTTGTCACTATAACAGTCAATAAGCTCTCACAATAGCAAGGAGACGACACCCAGGAAATCCCCAACCATTTCAGCATTTATTAAATAATCAATTTTAGATACTGTGAATATTATTTTTGTATACTTATTCTGGAATAATTGATGATCCATTATATGTATATTTTTATTAACTACCATTTTTAAGAATGGTATAGAAATGATAACCCAATATCAAGTTGGGGTGTGCAGGGCAAGACAGAATGTTACTTAAGAGCATTCATGTTGGTGCAATAAGAATTAAAAAAGAAAATGAGATGTCATGTGAGGGAATTCAACACGGGGATGTGTGATCTCTTAGAAATATATTGGAATTTAACTTTTTCCTTGTTCTTCAAAAATACTTAGGACACGGAACTCCATCGCGCATGCAAGTTTATTATGAAAAGTTTCGGTCTGTTTGCTGTGGTTGAAACCTTTCGGGAAATACTCAGAATAGGTTTGCTTTATACTTTGTCCCACTAAGGAGCTATGGTACAAAAAAACTTCTGGATATTTATAAACCATTGCTGTTTTCAAAATCCCATGCTTACATTTCTAACATTTTTTTAAAGATTTTATTTATTTATTTTAGAGAGAGGGGAAGGGAGGGAGACAGGGAGAGAAACAGCAATGTATGGTTGCCTCTCACATGGCCTTCACTGGGGACCCAGCCCGCAACCCAGGCATGTGCCCTGACTGGGAAACGAACTGGGACCCTCTAGTTCCCAGCCCACGCTCAATCCACTGAGCTACACCAGCCAGGGCCATTTCTAACAGTTTTTAAGAGAAATATGTAAACTGCTGTTCTCCTGCTGAGGAGTGAAATTGATGATTGGTGGGCTGCATTACAACAGACCGTTTACCTTCCATTGTCATAAATATTAGCTGTCTGACAGAACACTATTAACTAATCTGCAGGAAACTAATTGCTGAAAAGGCTTACAGGTGCTTTTGTAACTAGTGGTATAAAATGCAGAAAACTCTGACAATAGAGCACATGAACTTTAATAAAAAATTTATTGCATTTTTTTCTATTACTGTTTACCCCAATAGCCTCCTCCCCACTGCAGTCACCCCATTGTTGTCCATGAGTCCCTTTTCCTTTTTGCTCGATCCCTCCACCCCCTCTGCTCCTCCCCAATAGCTGTTGTCCTGCTCTCTATGAGTCTTGCCTCTATTTTGCTTGTTAGTTCAGTTTGTTCATTAGATTCCACATGTAAGTGAAATCATATGATATTTGCCTTTCTCTGACAAGTTTATTTTATTTAGAATAATGTTTTTCTGGGTCCATCCATGATGTCAAAAAGGGTAAAAATTTCTTCTTTTTTATGGCTGAGTAATATTCCATTGTGTAAATGTCCCATAGTTGTTTTATCTACTCATGTACTGATGGACACTTGGACTGATTCCATATCTTGGTGATTGTAAATGATGTTGCAATGAACACAGGGGTACTTATGTTCTTCCAAATTAATGTTTTGGGTTTCTTCAAATATATTCCTAAGAGTAGGTTTGCTGGGTCAAAAGGCAGATCCAATTTTAGTTTTTTGAGGTATCTCCACACTGCTTTCCACAGTGGTCACACCAATCTGCATTCCCACCAACACTGCAAAAGGATTCCCCTTTCTCTATATCCTGCTGACACTGTCATTTGTTGATTTTTTGATAATAGCCATTCTGATGGGTGTGGGATGATATCTCATTGTTGTTTTAATTTGCATTTCTCTATTAATGCAAATTAATAAAATAATGATTAGTGACATTGAGCATATTTTCATATGTTTATTGGCCAGCTGTATGTCCTTTTTGGAGAAGTGTCCATTCAGATCCTTTACTCATTTTTTAAGTGGATTGTTTGTTTTTTTGGTGTTGAGTTTTATCATTTTTTTAGGAGTGGGTAAAAGGAGGGCCAAAGAGAGGGAGAGAAATATTTATGTGAGAGAGAATCGTCAATTGATTGCCTCTTGCACATGCCCCAACAGGGGATCAAACCCAAAGCAACCTAGTCACGTGATCTCACCAAGACCCACCCTCTACCTTTTGGTTTATGGGGACTGAGCCACACCAGCCAGGGCAAGAGCACGTGAACGCTCAATAGCCTAGTAAGAAATTCAACAGTTTTCTGCTCTTGAGAGGTGGATGGTGGTTCCAGTGTCACTGACAGATCAGTTTACCTTTTAATGCAACACAAAAGAGTGGGTTGTAGGCTGTCAGACACTTGAGCAAGTGAGACAAATCAGGTAACCTTGCAGTCCAGTTGAAGAGATCTGTGCCCACTGGTTTCTGTGGAACACTCGGCTATGTTTTAGTTTTTTAGAATTCAGTAAGGATTGACTTTTTATTTACAAAGACACTTCATCTGAAATGTTTTGTTTTTGTGTGGGCAATATGGAGAGAGTGCAAACACTATTCAGTTCTCTGGAATATCAAAAAATTAGCCACTTTGGATGTAGTAAAATTCAAGTTTTATAACTATAACCACCCATTCCCCTTGAATTTCCTTTCTCTGTGGAATTCTCATGGAATGTGGGTTATGAGTTTACTTTGTATTCTGTGGTTGTTTGTGTTGAATAGCAATTTGCTTTCTTAGAGTTCATTGCTTTTTCAGTAAGATGGCATTTAAACCATGTAAATTTTCATAAATGTTTCTGGAATTCATTATTTTCACTCTTTCCCTTTCACTGGTTTTGCTAATGATGCCAATTATTGGATGAAAATTGCAACAGAAAATTTCGTCTTCCTCCATTTGCCTCAGCGCTGTGAATCTCTATATAAATGGAGATTTTTCCTGTCTAATCCCGAATGGATCTTATTCCTTTAGACCTTCTTTGTCTTCCCAACATGATATAATCTTTCTCCCTTGGCGTTTGTTTGGATTTTTCTTGAATCTCTGATAATTCCCACTTGTGTGTGTTGCATTTATTTTTTATTATATTTTGCTATGCTCAACATGCCTCTCTCATAGTACACACGTTAGAGAGCCATTTTTGATTGGTATTCATATATAGTCTTTAAATAAATATATTTCTTACTTACATACTTTATACTTCAATTCATGTATCCAATTTCTAGAAATTTAATTAGACTTAACATAGGAAGAATATTAGCTACTACCTTGTTTCAAATTTGTGTTCCTGATAAATACCATTTAACCTCATTAATTTCTTGAATTCACAGTTTTTACATGATTTTTTAAATCCAGATTATGCAGTTGTAGGATAAATCAATACTTTTAAAGATTAGAGTAATATAATTGTATTTCTTAAAGAGCCCACATGATTTTTGTATGTATGTGATTATGTTGAAATATTCTGTTAGAGTTTAATTCTTCTCAATGATGCAAAAATGAATTAGTTGTTTGGGGATAGAATTTGTTCCTTATCACAGTGCAGTAGGTTGCTCTTTCCCATTCCCAATGGAGCACTGAGCTGTTCTTGCTTAGACAAGAGAAAATGGTCCTATATTTCTGGGATTAATATTCTGGAGAACATGAGATTTACAAATTTTAACTTTAACCCCCATGATCTTGATCTTAGTTTTTATTACAAGATCTCCAATATAAATTTTATGATTTCACCACATATCTAGGTTTTATAGAGTAAAAGTTACTTCTCATAGACTTTAGTAGACAGACTACAAAATCAGTTACATTATGTAAAAACATAATTTTGTTTGAAGACCTATTTTATCTTAATATGTAAGGTTAGGGTTCTTTCTGGGTCATGCTGATTGGAATCTCAACTGGAAACACTTGAGTGATTAGCAGCTGGTTTGTTGGTTAAGATAACCTGGTATAAGAGACTCATGATTATCTAATAACATTTTCTTACATTTAACATGGTGAGGATTACCAGAAATTTACATTTGTAAAAAAAAAAAATTCTACCTTTCTATCGCAAGCTTCAGCTTGACAAGTATAAACATTGTATTTAAAAGAAAAATATAGTAAATAAAAATCTAAGAAAAATCTTAAATAATTATTTCGTATAATTTACATAAATAGATTTTAGCATTTACTGTGAAACACAACAAAATAAGCCAAAAACCATGTAACAATGAGGAGAATAAATGTATATAATTACTGGCACTGCAGAGGCCAACTGTAGATCCCAGCCTGCAGTTTAATTTTTCTATTATAATTTGGTACACCATTCATTTGAGAACTTATTGTAGCATGATTATTATATAAACATTTTACATAGTGATAATTTGGTTCTAAAAATAATCCAACATGTAAAGTCTTATTAAAAATAGAGTAAGTTCCTTTGAGATATATTAAACTTTTGCCATTATATAATGGAATCAGAATTCTATGATTTCATCCTCACTCCAGCACTGCCTACTAGCACGCAGCCTTGGGCAAGTTCCTTTATCTTTCTTTAATTCTTTTTTTATTAAATAGAGATATGTAATAAATAATATGTAAATAATTACTTTAGAGCAGTACAGTGAAGTAGATCCTTATGTGTTGATGGAGATGTTCTACATTTGGTGCTATTTAATATGGTAGTCATTAGAGGCATGTGGCTCTTCAACATTTGAAATATTTGAAAGAAATATTGATCAGAGTGACTGAGAAGCTAACTTTTAATTTTAATAATTTAAATTTAAATAGTCACATAGGGTTTGTGACTGCCATATTGAAAATCTCAGTCTTGGAGGGTTATTTTCTCATTGTTCAGTGACATAACAGATAGGTAGGCTTAAAATAATGTTCAACACATATTATTATAATAATAATTATCATGGCCCACACAGGGTTAATAAATGTGTATAACAGACATTATTTCTTTTAATTAAACAATCATGAAAGAGCCATTTATTTTCAGTTGAGAAAAACAAAGTTCCATTGAGTTGAATAACTTATCTCAGGTTAAACAGGATCTAGGGTTCCTGTGGAGGATTGGTGGCTGATGTGACCTCTATTCCTGCTAGTGCCCATGATTTTGTTGACAAATATTATCTTTGTCTATGTTTAATATTCACATCCAGTTAACATATTTACTTTTTTAAAAATTCTGTCTTTAATCATGTTTATATTATAATTTTTCTGGATTAGTAGCTCTTCTTTCTAATATGCATGAGTGGGTATTTTATCCTTACTAAGCCTCTTCCAGGAAAAAAAAAGACAATAAAAATATTTTGATGACTTTTTGCATGTTATATTTTTAAAAATGTCCTAGTTGGTATTGTGTGTATCTTTATGAAATCATTGGAAGATAAATTTAGGGTAAAAGAATTGATAATAATAGATACAACTTTCCTATCCATTTTGCTTCTCCTACATGTTTTTGAGGAAGTGGAGTTTATTTGAATTG
This sequence comes from Micronycteris hirsuta, assembly GCA_004026765.1. Classification (NCBI taxonomy): domain Eukaryota; kingdom Metazoa; phylum Chordata; class Mammalia; order Chiroptera; family Phyllostomidae; genus Micronycteris; species Micronycteris hirsuta. Next base: position 22,522 of record PVJI01003943.1, read on the forward strand.
AACCGTGTGGAAAGTAGAATATCCTTAAGCTTTTGTTAGTAATTTTTACACATCACATTCTAAAAGAGAATGACCCTAGAGTTGCCTCCTACCATATACACCTCGCAACAGTTATTTACTTGCTTCAAGATAGACTGGTAGCCAGGAAAGGAGAGTGGTCCCTGTGAGTAACAGCGCATCCTGAGAAAACTCCACTGCACATCCGAATAGAAACAGTATGCATGAGAGCTTGCTGCTGACAAGTTGGCGGTGACGCCCGCTGCATTTCTGACAAATGTGTGTGTGTGTTCTCATTCGTTGGTCATGCCTGCTGTTTTCTTTTAACATCGTTTTCAGTTATCGAAAAGTATTTTTTAAACCACCGTGATTAAAAACATGATGGAAACCACTCTTGAGGTGTTGACATGGTGAGAGCTCTGCATCTTTGTGAACTGGTGTCAAAGACTAAATGTGTTTTCTGTTTCTATATTTATAAAAGCAAAACCAACAGTTTCATCAGATGGTAGAGTTCAACAGTACGATAAGCTGCAACTTGTGTTTCTTTATCCTTCTCTGCCTAGAAATGATTATTTCCAGCCCCAAATATCTCTTAGCATTAGGGTACAAAATGCTGCATGGATATGGTGATTTTACACTTAATTATACAGCAGTCCAAAATGTTTGCCCTTTTAAATAAATATTGAAAAGAATAGAAAGGACTTTTGGATTCTTAAGTATCAGAATATAAACATACAATGACTGGCACATGTGGTTTATTGCAAAATTAATTCCTTCCATGGAACTTTTCAGTGCAGTGGAATTGATGTGACACGAAAGAATACAGGTGGAATGAATGTAGATGTCTATAGGTAGATTTGGAGAAATTTCAGGGAAAATAAAACTAAACCTTTACACACACACACACACACACACACACACACACACTTGTTTGGAAATGGTTCCACTAGGGAACCTTTCTGCAAGTGTGCTTTCAGAACTCTAGACCAATAGTACGTGCCCTGTTATTGCATAAAAATGTGTTAAAAACCCATCTATTAAACAGCTATTTGTTGTAGGATTTAAAAAAAAAAAACACGTTTATTATGTGAAAAGTGCTTAGCAAGTGTCCAGGAAAAGGGATGTACTATGTGACGTTTCCCAAACCTTAATACCAGAAACGGCCCCCTCCCAATTTTTTCTGCCAATCAATTTATAGTGTTATTAAAAGTTTAGATTTTATGAATTTATTATTGGCCAAGGACCTTTCTAAACACATTTTCAGGTTTTATTTCATTCCTTTGCATGTTTACAGTTTACAAAAAAATTCTAAAATTGCTTTACATTTTTATTTGCTGCACATTTTAACTCCCCTTCTCCCCAAATCATGATATGACATGGTACTTAACATTTATCGACGGTGTGAGATCTAACCTATGGGTCTGTGTATAGCTGGTTCTTCTCAAAGACATAATGGTTAACTTAGCTTTATAATTTTGTATTTCCCTTCTTTTTCTACCTCTGTCACTCTTTGGTTCATGTTTCATTTCATTAGTTATGAAAGCAGAACTAGAACAAAGCTACAAACATATTTTGAAGGAGTGGTTTGGGAAATTATATTCTCTGTACCACCACTAACTACCCAGACCAATGCAGTGACAAATTTTGTGAATACTTCTAGGGCTAGAGATCCTGCATTCACTCTCAGAACCTCAGGTTAAGCTACAGCACCATGATGTTTGTTCAGAACTGCAAAACATTTTTAATGAACACTTTGAGTAGAAAATCAGCATTTGACCAAAATTCAGTTCAAGAAATTATATTCTCTTTCCCTAAAGCCTACCCTGTAATTTTCAGTCTTTAATTGTGGAAGAGTCTTAACAATTATGATCATTTAAGTCTGTGTTTCAATTTAAGCTCTTTAGAAAGTTTGGAGGGGAATCTCTTGGTACTATAAATGCTTAAAATGATATTGGCTTAGTTGGTCATGTTTTAAGGCATATTTTTCAGTTCCTTTATGGAATATGGAATTCCTATTCATACTAATGCAGACATTACTAATTCAGACTTACTAATGCAGACATTAGTAAATTACAGTATTTTATTTTCCAGGTTCTTTGCCTTCATTGTTTTTGCTTTTAACTTAATACTATAGTTTACGTTCCTTGACATTAAAAAAAAAAAAAAAACTTTTGTAAGTCTCATAGTTTTTCTCTATCAAGTTGCTGTAGCTCTTCTCGCATGCCTCAAGTATAAAAAGGAGACTAAAGCACTATGTGATTAGCAACACCGATTCTGCAAGATCTGTGCATGATGCAGAGAAGGTCACACATGTGTATACATGAGTTCAGATACTCCTTAAGGTATTAATATAAATGGGAGAAGATTTAGGAAAATGGAGTGCTAAGATCCTGACTTTGTGCGTTTTTAGGGAATGAAGTTAGAAATGGTACAGGGTCATTGTAGTTGCCTTCTGATCCTCATTAACCATCTCTTTCTACCCTCACTGCTCAGTACAGAGGCTACTGAGAACTTGAAATGTGGCTAGTACAGATAGAGATTATACTATAGGTATAAAATAGTAAATTTTGAAGGATTAGTGTTAAAACTAATGTAAAGTATGTCAGTTCTTATAATGATTAAAAGTTATTTCAAATATATTGGAATAAGTAAAATATATTTTTAAAATTCATTTCACCTGATTTGTTGTATTTTTTCTATGTGACTACTAGAAAATTTAAATTGCATGTGTGCCTCATATAATATGTCTATTAGACAGGGATGCTTTTCATCTTCTAAGTATTACAGTCAACAGTCTTCTACTTGCCATTTTAATTTTTTTGATAATTTCAAAAAATGTTTTTATATTTTTGTGTTAGCAAAGTCCCCATTTAATACCTGCTGCCCAGTAATTTTAAATTTATTCTGTGAAAGTGATGGAACTCAAGTGAATTAATTGTGCTATAGGAGTTTTGGACTTCTATGAGTTGACAGTGATACATTTTTACTTGCTTTACAAAGCGATTTTTATTGTATCTCATATGTGATGTTTTCTTTCAAGCTTTTTTTATAACTTCAGTTAAAACACTGGGGAATGTTGCTTTGTTTCATTTTCTGCTTTTTAAAGGACTAGACACATGATGAAATCGTGGAATAAATTACATAATATTACCAGGCATACCATGTAATTTCCTGTTATGAGGGCAATAGACACTTACATGGATGGACAATTTAACACAGGTATCAGGTTAAAATGATTTCAAGGCAAAACATTAGGATAATTCAATACTCTTTTTTCTTCCATTATCACAAAGATGAGGCACAAAAAAAAAGCAGGAGACATTGGAAAGCAGAGCATTATTGTTTGTTCTTTTCTGGATGCTGGTGATTTCATGGAAGGTTCATGCGATCAGATTTTAGAGCTTGGTTCTGCAGGATTTGTTTCTCAGTCACTGAATTCAGTGAAAGTGGTGTTCTGTGGTGATGTCCTCATGATGTGTGACAGTTTTGGAACATGAAAACTGATTTGTTGAAAAGACATAGAGATGATAGAATTTTTCAGTTTTGTTGAATTCTGAACTATTGTAGACAGGGAGGATTTTTAAAGTGGTCATGGCAGGATTCTAGTAAAAATTAATGTTGAACAAACTTATTTTCTGATTCTTTCTATTATTATTTATTTATTTATTTATGTTTTATTGCTTAATATGATTCTTTTTAAAATATAATTGATGATGCTATTAGAGTTGTCCCAATTTTCCCCCTTTCCCCTCTTCCACTCAGCACCCCCCACTCCCTCAAACAATCTGTACCATATGTCTGTGGGTCATGCACGTAAATTCTTTGTCTGCTTCCTTTCCTGTACTGTACTGTATATTTCTACGGCTATTACGTAATTACCAATTTGTACTTCTTCATCCCTTCACCTTTTCGCCCATTCTCTCCCATCCCCCTCCTCTCTGGCAACCATCAAAACATTCACCATATCTGTGCTTCTGTTTCTGTTCTGCTTGTTTTCTTAGCTTGTTTTTTAGAATCAATAGTTGATAGATATGTATTTATTACCATTTTATTGTTTATAGTTTTGCTCTTCTTTTTCTTAAATGAGTCACTTTAACATTTCATATAATATTGGTTTGGTGATGATGAACTCCTTGAGCTTTTCTTATCTGGGAAGCTCTTTATCTGCCCTTTGATTCTAAATGATTGCTTTACTGGGTAGCGTGAGCTTGGCTGTAGGTTCTTGCTTTTCATCCCTTTGAATATTTCTTGTGGATTCCTTCTAGCCCCAAAAGTTTCTTCTTTAGAAATCAGTTGACAGTCTTATGGGAACTCCCCTGTAGGTAACTCACCGCTTTTCTCTTGCTGTTTTTATGATTCTCTTGAGTTGTTACTTTGTTTCTTGTGCTCAGTGGTTTAAGTCTATGATAGCTGTACAGAAACTGAGAAATCAAATAATCTTTTAGCACAGCAGACAGCTTTTATTTTTTCTTTCTCCTAACTCATATTGGGACAATATTTCCATGTTCATCCCACATACACGATTTCTGCTGGGGCCTTTGTATGTTCATGGGACCCTGGTCCTGATCACAATGCAGGCAACTGACTTAGCTGGGACACCCAGTCCTCTACCTGGGAATTATGGAGTTGGAGCCAGAGAGAATATAATTTTAGTCTTTTTCTGGATGTAGGTGTTCACTTTTTTTTTTTTTTTGTCACAAGGATCACTTGGGGCAAGGGACTTACGGGTCCCTTCCTGAAATAAAGTTCTCAGGAACATTATAATCCCAATAAAATACTTGGGATTATAAAGAAAAGCTGTATTGCAGTGACAGTTATTAGAATATAAAAGAAAACCCCACATTTGATATTATATGTGATCCTTAACAGAGAAAACAACCGTCATCAGCGGGGTTTGGGGCAGACAATAAGAATGAATCAGGTCGGTAGAGAAAGCAGAGAAATGGGGAGACAGAGTTCTGACAGTGATTAAAACACTGGTACTAGTTTTCCCTGAAAACCAGCCTTATTGCCGTTGTTTGTTTGTTTGTTTGTTTTTTCACCCACTTAAATTGTATCTGTTAGTTGACGACTTTTTTGTAAAAGCTCATCTTTGTGTTTTGATACTTAGTGTCATTGGAATGCTAATGCCGTACAAACTGTGCCATACACATTAAACATTTATAAGAATATTGCTAAAATTTAGAATCACAAAGTCAAAGATCACACTACACTTAACCTGACTTTTAAGATTGTAAGGTATTAGTATATCGGACTGGCCCGCAGAACATCCTGCAGTGATGAAATTCTTTCTGCACTATTCCAGACAGTAACCACTCGTGATGTGTGGTGATTGAGCACTGGGAGTGTGACTCACATGGCTGAGGAAGCTCATTTTTATATTTTTATTTTTAAATTAATTTGAAGTTAACTTCAAGTAGTTACACTATGGGACAGCAGAGCCTATAAAGACTATAAAGAAATCCTCTTTGATTTATATCATGTAACAATTTCCTGAACAGGCATTTCTCAGATTGATGCCAAAAGTTGCTCTGGTTATTGTCCCTTGGACAATCTATTTATTTGCATTTTTAAAAGTCAGCTACAAAGTGCATAATAGGCAGATAGCCTCATGTAATGGACAGATCTTTGGCTTAGAAGTCAGACAGGTGATCTGCCCTGCTGGTCATACACTAATTGTGTGTACCAGTTAGTAATCTTAGGGGAATTTATCGAACCTAACTGAACATCAGTTTCATCATCTGCAGAATGGGGATAATGATCCCATCCACAGTGTTATTGTGAGAATAAAATTAAGTATATATTGAAAATAAAGTTAAATACATTAAAAGAGCTTACCATAGTGCCTAGCATGGTTGTTAATTAATACATGTTTGATATTATTGAATTTTTTTAGTTTGGATAATTATTAAAATATTCACATAGATGCTTTTACTTTAGTTTATGCTAGAGAAATGCTGAACAGTAAATCCTTCTGCCTTTAGAAGAATATTCAATTTTTGTCTCAATATACTCGGAACATGTTTTTTTGTTTTTTTTTTTAAGATTTTATTCATTTATTTTAGAGAGAGGGGAAGGGAGGGAGACAGATTGAGAGAGAAACAGCAATGTATGGTTGCCTCTCACATGGCCCTCACCGGGGACCCAGCCCACAACCCAGGCATGTGCCCTGACAGGGAATCGAACCGGGACCCTCTGGTTCCCAGCCCGCGCTCAATCCACTGAGCTACACCAGCCAGGGCCTTGGAACATGTTTTGAAAAGCATACCTTGGTCAGTATATTAAGGGGGTATTTGAATAGGTTCCTGTACTATTTTGGAAGTATGTGATGCTTCATTTAATTGTTGAAATTTTAGGACATTAAAAAAAAAAACAGGATGTACTCTCTCAAAGTAGGAAATTCTACTCTGAGCTATCCACCGTTGCTCATAATTAAACTCTATTTGAATTTAAATATATGGTGATTATTAAAGCAGTTTGAATTTCAGTTTAGTCCAAGTTTAGATATTTTTTAAGTGTTCAGGTGATGCTTTTATCACACAGATTTGTCACAGAAGTAAGCATATAATTATTCTATTCAACAGTCCTCATTAGTTATTCTTTCCATATCCAATAAATGAGAAGCTCCCTACAGTCTATTGTAATATATGTAAAATATCAGCATTGGCCACATCCTCCTACGTTACTACCCTTTATCATTTTGGTACACTTTGTTTATGGGTATTGCGACCCTTATACATTGAAATCCAGCAACTGCTCTCCAAACAGTTTTCTAAAACGTTTATATAAACAACATAATTTAGTTTGATAGCTTAAGTTATGAAATTATTCATGATGTTCTTATAACTAGTGGCTACTTTAGGATACACAGTGCCATATTTTACAATGATGTAAGATATTTATGTTCTTATCTCAATATACCTGATCATACTTTTTAAAGATCATTTATGGCTTCTCTTTATTGATTTGTACTTGGGGCCCCATTATGTATTTTAATTCTAAGTAGAAATTTTAGAATTGAATTATTGTGTTTTCTATGCAAAAAAATAATTGCTAATAGGGCCCTTCTCTAGTGTCAAAACTGAAAGCCATTCTGCTACTAATTTTAATTGAGGTTGTTAGCTGTGAATAGCTTCCTTAGCATAGCACAGCACAGGAACCATACTGCTGCTGAATGTGACAGTATTTTCAGGGCCAGAGGAAAGATATATAAGGCTGATTACACTGTCTTTAATTTCCTTCCATATTTTTCTCTTGATTTCTCTATGACAGCAACATGAAGAATATGGAAACTGAGGATGTTTTGTAAATAAAATAGCCTAGGCAACTTGAGGCAGGGCAGGCTTGCCCTCTGTTAGTTGTGCGCCCTCTACCTTTCGCACCCCCGAGCCTGTGTAGTTCTATCCAAAGTGAGACAGAACATGCAAAACCTTAGCATCTGATTTTCTCAACTCAGAGTAGAGCACGGAATCTCGAACATGGCTACACACTGTGATCACTAGGAAAGCACTGAAGATATCGGTGCCTGGGATCCACCCCAGAGATGCCAATTTAGTTCATGTGGGTGTGAGTTGAGATTCACACACCTGCACATTGAGAATTTTAAAAATGCCCCCAGATGACTCTAAGGTGCAGCAAAGTTTGGTAACACTGTAGCAAGCACCCTACTCTAGCTGGTAGAGAATGCTTGATCAAGTGATGAGCTCTGGTAGAGTGTCACCTTCCTGTCACTTAAAGAAGTAAAATGAGGTAATTGGTTCCCTTGATTTCTTTTTTTAACTTTCATTAACACTCTTAAAATAAATGACACATTTATTGCCTTAGTAATTTAGGCATCTGTGTTGGTGACACTCTGGGTGACTTGGACTCATAATTTCTCTTTTTCTTTTCTTGACACATGAATGTGCCAGCATTGATCACAGGTACTACACTGACCATCATTAAGACTGAACTTGGGAAACCCACCTCTGGAAACAGGCAACATTTATACTCCGACACAACCAAATGACTCCTCAATAGCCTCTCTCTCTCACTTTATGGACCAACCATTGTTTCTTTATTTCCTTAGCCATATAAAATAGTCACCCCTGTTTACACATGCAAAGCTATACTTGTCACTGCTCCAAAGTCTATGGTCTTCTGCTTCCTGCTATCTCTGTCCATTTGTCTCCCCCAGTGAGGTTAAAGCTGTCAGACAGGTTCGCTTTTGCTCTGCTTCCCACCCAGTCCACCCTCTTGGAGAACATCCCTTCCTCAACTCACTTTTAAATTTCGCCTCTCCTCTCATTACCTCTCCGAGTGTACATACAATTTCCTTTGAAAATCTGTGTCTACTTTTTCTTTGTCACCTAAATACTATCTATTCAATCAATAATTTTTCTGCCACACTCTTCTAATACTTGAACTATGCTCATTTGTACATTAAAAAAATCATTGATTTTCAGGCTTCTTCATAACCTATAAACTGGCATTCAAACTAAACACTCTTTCAACATTTCTAAAAGTTTTCTCTCTACAACTCCTTCTTGCCAAATTGAAGGATGCTGTGTCAGGGCTCAAAATGCTCTAGGGAAATGGAACAAAAGCCTTTATTCCAACCATGCATTAGCTGAACAATTAACAGCATATGTACTTCTATAGAAGTCTCTTTAAGAGAAAAAAATCAGTAATAATTAAGAGAACAATTGAGCTAATGTTTACTGGGCAGTGATGGCCCACTAGCTTCTTTCCCAGATCACCCCATTTCTTCCTCCTGGCAGCCATTTAAATGGAATACCTTAAGTTCAGAGAAATTAAGTAAACTTCCCAGTCACAGTGCAAGTGAAAAAAGTGGTCAGGCTCAAAATCCAACTCAGGGCTTTCTGACTGCAGAAGTCAAGCTTTGGAACATATGTTCCAAATGTGGAATATTTCCTACAATTACATAGCTCACAGGTAAATAATGATATTTTATATTTGGCTAGCAGTTTACAAAAGTCCTGCACTGACACAAGGGTTTTTTGTTAATACTTTTACATAAGAGTAAACAATGTATGTCTTACACCGGTGGCAGCCGTATGCTAATAGGTAAACACTAATAGTCCTAATAAGCATTTAGCACTTTTACTTGACTTGAAAAATGATAGTGTGTAAACTAACAGTTGAAAATTATGTATTCAAGAACAATGTCAGTGGATCTACATTTTTCTTTAAATCATAAGTCCAGAGTACACCATTAACATGCTTCTTTGATCAGTATTCCTCTATGAAGACTTCACAAACATCTTTAATTATGTGCCACTGAATAGTTTTTAGCCAGAAGCATCATTCTCTATAGTAGGTAGGGATTGCTGAGAAAAACATAAAAAAGAATAAGTAAATATACTTAGCACAAGGGCGAAGATCATGCCTAACAAATTTTTCATTGTTTTCTCAGTACTTAGGAAAAAATGTGATCATAGTAGATGATAAATATTTGCTGTTGAGACAAATGACTTGAGAATTACTGCAAGAGCTGAGTGACATGCAGTAGTAATTGCTTTTAAATATCCTCTAGACTAAAAGTAGTTATTGCTCTCATAGTAACGCGGTCTAGAGTTCTTTTTGATTTAACTTTCTGTATATTTTTAATGCTTAGCAAATTTAAAGAGACCTATCTATTCTCTTTTATAAAATAGGTATATGAAATAATTATTCAAATTAATACTTCAAAGTGAAATAAAATGTGTATTTAGAACTGTGTTCAAATCTGTTTTTTAAGATTTTATTCATTTATTTTTAAACAGAGGGGAAGGAAGAGAGAAAGAGGGAAACATCAATGTGTGGTTGCCTCTCATGCGCCCCCCACTGGGGACCTGGCCCGCAACCCAGTCATGTGCCCTGACTGGGAATTGAACCTGCGACCCTTTGGTTCACAGGCTGGTGCTCAATCCACTAAGCCACACCAGCCAAGACTGTGTTCAAATCTTTAATTTGATCATTTTACTTTGACAATCCTTATGACCATTTCTCCAATTTCACATTTAATGAGAAATAAAATCAATTTTATACAATGGAATTATATCAAGGAATTGACACTAAGTATTACCTACGGTATCTGCTCTTTGGCTCAAATGTCTCTATTCCACACAAATGTAAACTGCAGAGTGACAATAATTTCAAATCTATAATTTTTCTAGAATTATGTTCTGTGCTTTTCTCCAGAAATATTCATAGAAATTTAATCTATATTTAGGAACACATTTAAAATGTATCTTTTAAAATTTCTTTCAGTGTAGTTCACTTATACATATGTATCAGTTGAATGACTAACCTTCATTGGTGGACAGATATATTATTTTTTAAGTACCTTTTCAAAAAATGCTTACTACAATGATGCCGTTAGATTTACACACTCAGCTTTTTATCTGATTTTTTGTATGGTTCTAAATGGATCACTGGGAAACTGAAGCTATTATATGGGCTTACAAATGAAGTATGGATTTAGAATTTAAGGACTTTTGCTAGAATCCCTTTAGACTATAGAAAAATAACTTAGTAAGGTCTTTTTAAAAGTGACCCTATTAAGTGAAGTTTTTTTACCACTCTTACTCTCCAGCAGATTTTTTCAGAGTACAGTGTCTAACATTTTTGTTATTAAAATTTTAAAGAAGTAATTCAATTGTAAGTCATAGTAATTGAAGCTCATTGGGTCTGTATTAATTTGCTCACTTCCTATGATTTTGTTTTTACTTGTTTCTCTTGCATGTCTTATTCCTATACATGTTTGGAAGAGAAAATATCTGAGATGAAAATTTTCTCCTAGTATGTTTTCTGTACTCCAATTTTGCATTCATTCTTTTCTTTTTCTGAAAAAAACAACATTTCCAGGAATGTCTTACCCATGCAAACATACTGTTTTCATCAGGCAACTCTTTATTATTGGTGGAGATGCAGCAAGAAGCAAACACTCATTCTTTTCTCTGCCAACCTTATGCTTTCATGGTATGATCCTATTTATATTTTTATTTACTGGACATACAGCACTGTTTTCCTCACTAGGCTCTATGGTCAGTGGGAGAATAAACAGTATCCCTGGACTATGGCATGTGAGCAATCCCTCTCATCTTCTACTGAATGATGTTATTAAAAGTTGAGCCTGTAAGAGAGATGAAGGAAATCCCGAAACGATAGCTTTTCAGTGGCCTCTAAAAGTTTTGTATGTGTCTCTGTCAAAGATAAACTATATCTTCAATTAATTTTACTCTTTGTATGAACAATTGCTGAAGTAATAACAGTGTTAAAGATCATTGTTCAAATACAGATATTCTGTAAACAGGACTAAACATTGAAGGAAAAATTACTGGAGATTATTAAAATGGTCTTAGGTTAACATGTGAATGTTTTCATGCTCTGTTTTACTTTCCTCCTCCACCACCTCCCCTCTATTGCATGCCTGACCTTGTTAGGCCTGCAGATACTGCAGAGTGGTAAAAACCAAACCAAACCAAACCAAAACAGGAGCGGCCTGCCGGGAGCTTGCATTCTAGTTATCTAAAAATCACTGGAGAGAGATGACTTCTCAACGAACTAATCCTGGGATACTTGGTCGCATATTGACAGGTAAATTTGGAACCCTTTTGGTGGCAAAACTAATATTAAAATAAATTTTAGCCCTGGCTGGTGTGGCTCAGTGGATTGAGCGCGGGCAGGGAACCAGAGGGTCCTGGTTTGATTCCCAGTCAGGGCACGGCACATGCCTGGGTTGCAGGCCAGGTCCCCAGTGAGGGCCATGTGAGAGGCAACCATACATTGCTGTTTCTCTCCCTGTCTCCCTCCCTTCCCCTCTCTCTAAAAATAAATAAATAAAATCTTAAAAAAAATTAAAAAAAGAATAAATTTTAGATTAAAATGTAAAATATGGAAGTATGATATAATATTTTAATAGGAAAAAATGTATGTTTGATTTCCAGATGTCATGATAAAGAAGGGCCACCTTGGCTTAAAACCAATAAGAATAGATTAGTCACATCAAACAGATGGATAAATTTAAATATATAAGTATGTATTAAAACTTTTTTGTGTCAAATCATCATATTTTAATATATAATAGAAGACTGAACATACTTAAATCAAAAAATTTCAGTATATATTTTTATAGTTTATTTATTTTAAAAATTTTATTCCTTTCTGTACTTTGCATCCTACCTACAGTGGCCATTGCTTAGCTGTATAATAAAAATATATAAACAAAAAACTGGAGTTTTTTATTAGAGGGTTAATGATATCTAAGAATGAGGCCAGGCTGCAATATTATAATGCTGATAACTAAGATAAACAAATTAAAATTTCATTTTAGATTTTAAACAGCATATATAAAAAATCAAATTCTGACTAAACACTGAATAAATAACAGTAATATAAATTTTCAATTTTTAAATGAAAATAATGGCTTTAAAAATCTATTTTATCCTCCTTAACATTAAAGTTTTGAAAGATGCAGAGCTAAAATTAACATAATCAAATCTACTATAGATCATATTTCATTAATTAAGGTTCTTAACTTGATGATCTGAAACTGAGAAGGAAATGAGTATAAGGATTCCGGATTTTCACTTTCACTGGGCATATTTATTTTTTATTTGCATCAAGATGTTTTAGAGGAGAGGAAGGTTTCTTCTCTGCCCTGTCTTGGTTGTCATCAGAGAAGAACAGCCTAACGAATAAGAAGAATGAGGGGCTACGTTCTTGGACAATTCAATATTTTATATGAAACTTAGTTACAGTAAGTATTTGACAAGATAACCTACCGATGACCCCAGAATCATAATGCTGGATTGTTGTATAATCAAAGATGTTAATTTTGTAGGTGAGAGAATTGAGATACCAAGGTGTTAAATGACTTGGTCAATGTTATTTATTCATCAAATAATTACTGAGCACATACCGTAGGCTCTCAGTCATGGAAACCTTCCATTAATATAGCACATAACTTTCTACACTCCTGGAACTCACACTCTGAGGGGAATGACCTAATTTTTCTAAATGCTGTTTCGGTACATACACCACTGTGCAGCACTCCCTCAACAATAGAAAATTTTGTTAATATGTGTAAGCCCTTAGGTTGCAAATTTTTAAAAAATCATAAATGAAATATTTCTCAGTTTTTTCAGTTAAGATGGGTTCTAACGATTCTACCTATGCAAGAAATTCCATAGGTTCAGTATAAATAATTCTATGATACTAATCAAAATTGTTTTAAAATGCTTAAATGGATATTTGTTATTGCAAACAATCAATATTGATGATTAAAATGAATATTAAAAAACATAATAAAAATATTCAGAATCTTTGATATAATACATTTTATTTTCTCTGTTGACCACTTTACCTGAATGCTTTTGTTCTCACATTTATTTTATAATTTATAGAAATATATGCCATTGTTGTACAAATTCCACAAAAGCCTTTAAGAAATTTATAAGCTTTCATAATCTTAGTAGCATGTCTTCTCTGAACTAGCATTGGGTTGTGTCTATAGATTATGTTTTCTGCATATTGAATATTTTTAGGTGATAGTTTAGAATTTAATTTTTTATTGTGAATACAGCCAACATTATAATTATTTATATATTTAATTTATCTTTAAAATCTTACTAATATAGAATAATTAATTCAATGCAACTCCATATATGCACAAATTTTTTAAAAATCATGAATTTATAATTATAAAATTTATAAATAGAAAATATATAATAAAAACATATATATTCAAACTTTATAAGTTAAATATGTTAAAATTTTTACTTATTGACATTGTTTAGTTAAGTTTCCAATGAGCAAGTACCATTAGAACAGTCTGATCCTTATTAATGTAATTTTATGTAGCTTTTATGAGTATTTCAGTAAATATTCAGGATGTTACTATTGGATAAAATCAGGAAAGTATTAAAGTTTTATGCTTTTCTTAAAAATTAGTAAAAGTGTTAAGCAATTCAATAGAAGTTGAATATTCTCATTACCAACACCTACTCATATGGAAATGTGACTGTAGAATGAAGAGAAAATATGAAAAATCAATTGCTTCTAAATTACTCAAGAGCGAAAGGAATTAGTGTTGCTCGGCATCCATGTGAATGCCCACAAATATGGGCGCCTCAGAGGAGTTTAGCGGTCTGTGACACAATACCATGGGACCTATGTCACCTTGAAAAGTAGGTCTACTATCACATAGTAGAAAGAGTCTGACAGATCCTGCTGTTTACAGTGTTTACTTCTATGAAGACATGAAATTCACTGGTGCCTCCCTCCCAAAGAACTTTCTGGCTCAATTCTGCCTAATGTGAAGAACTGGTCCCTCGAAAAATACAGGCATCACCACAATACACATAACTGATATTTTCCCTTGTCAACTTAACAGCAGAATTTCTATTATTAAATGGTAGTTTGGAAACAGTGCAGCAAATGAGTGTGTACTGTTTGAGTTGGCAACAATAAAAGTTGAGAGCACATACATACACTCAAGTATCTTCTCTTCATAGATGCTACAGAACTTGACCATCTGAAACTTCAGCTTGCATGCAAATCACACGGGGGCCTTGGAACTCCTGGTCCACCACCGGTGTTTCTGAACCTTCTGGTTTAGGGTAGGGGATAAAGATGTGCCTTTCCCGCAGTATTCCAGGTGATGCTGATACTGATAGTCTGACAAGCCACACTTTGAGTACCACAGTTTTAGAGGAAAAAGTATTGGATGTAAGCACATTGGGAGACTAGCTAAAGAAAGGGGTAGTCCTTATTCCTTCTCTATTTGTTGTGTCAGGAGGACTTTTTAAATTTACATTTTAAAAAAATCTGTCAGCTCTATTGAGACATCGAAAGAATGTGATTGTTTTCTTTTTGGCTTATTGATAGAATAAAACACAGGGGCAGCGATACCTAAAGCAGTCTTGTGCACACGGGGAAATGATTTTTTAATACAGTCTTTCACTTGAGAAGTATTTGTTCAGCAGTAAATCATTAAAATTTGTGTTGTCACTGCTTGATTAAAACAGCCTAACCAACTCACACATGCACACACACATTTTATATAGGCAAGTGAATACATTAATGTGTCTAGCTTGGAAATATTGTGAAATGTTGCGTATTTGCCTGGCTTTTGAATTGCTGTGAATTTCTGGTACACGACTTATACTATCTTCGTAGAATGTTAAGTGGCCAAGACAGGTAACCTCTCTCCAGTGAAACTGCTGGAAGATGAGGAAGGTTACAACTACTTGTGATTGAAACTGATTGAAAATTATTATCTTCTACTGAGGAAAATCCCAAACTATTCTTTTTGATCTGTGTACTTTCTGTGAAAAAAAAAATGGAAAGCACATAAGTTTTTTTCTTTCATTGTACACCATATGTTGAAATTGAACATTTTTATATTTAAAAAATTTTAAATCTTTAGCAAATTTTGAATACTAGTGGATACTAAGACTTAAAACATGGTATTTTTTATATATGCAATTTTAGTCCTTGTGGATAAAATAATCAAATGAATGGCTTTTTTACTTTTCAGCTAGACTTTATTATATCAAGCAAAATTCAAATAGAAGAATTAAGTATTATATATTTATATCTGTAGTTTTGAGGCAACAAAGGCCTATTTAAAGTATTCTCTTATTCTCTACTCAGAAGCAGAAAGTCTAGGACAGTGTCGGGATCAACATTTTCACATTATGGTTTTGTAATAAATAGAACTAGGAATAAGTTATTAAATAATGCTGACTGCAGCCCTAGGAAAAAGTCAATAAAGTAAGATATAATCCAAGTTACTAAAGTGAACTTGCTTTATAATAATATTCTTTCATATTATTTTTAAGGAAATCTAATATAATGGAGCCAGGTGGACAATGTAATCACAGCTGAAAGAATATATGTAATAAGCTCGGCTGGTGTAGCTCAGTGGATTGAGCGTGGGCTGGGAACCCGAGGGTCCTGTTTTGATTCCCAGTTGGGGCACATGCCTGGGTTGCAGGCCAGGCCCCCAGTGAGGGCCATGTGAGAGGCAACCATACATTGCTCTTTCTCCCTCCCTTCTCCTCTCTCTGAAAATAAATAAATAAAATCTTTAAAAAAAAAAGAATATATGTAATAACATAGAACCTTCTAGTTAATTAATGGGAAATGTAACTTTTGAATATCTTTGAATACCTTTGATAATATTTCAGATTTTTAAAATTTAAATGAAATTTAAAGTTTGAATAAATGAAATTAGGAATTTCTAATGTTATAATCATATGTATGAAAGCTATAATTAACTACTTAGGCAATTTTCATGCTATGAATACAACAGAAATAAAAATATAATAACAAACAAAAATTAAATTGAGTGATCAGGCTATTAATACCTCTCCTTCCCTACTTCTTCCAACCCCAAATATTTTAGTTTCTTTCTTTAATACACAAATCACCAAATCTAAAAGGCAAAGCATAATCAATGTAGCATACATCAGCATCTTGATTATTTAATTTAATAGATAACTCTTATTTTGAAGTAGAGCCATAGCTTATTTTTGAAATGTATTAGCTATCTAAAACTGTTCAGGTGCTTTTTGAGTAAATACCCCCATGGATCTCGCAGTGTTAAACAGGGGCAGCGACTTCAGACACTGTGTCACTAGAGGGAAAGACTGATAAAAATGGCCTCATACACAACTTCGTTCACCCCATGTACATTCTCTTACAGCATCAACCACAGCTGCTCTTTAGAAGCCAAGGAAAAACGAAACAAGATTTGCACTGTTGATTATGTTAACGTTGAACCCAATTTAATTAGAGTAATTTCAGTGATTAAAAATAGAAGTTCCTTCACTTTTCTCACATCACACAGCCCCAGCAGTAAGCTAAGACCGTGGCTCTGTTATTAGTGTCATAAACACAACTGTTGATTGGCCTTAAAAAAAAGGGTGGATAGTGTGTTATTTCCTCTTGCTCTGTAACAGCTTAATGGTTTAAAACAACACAAAATTTATTAGGTTACAGTCTTGGAAGTAGATGTCTAAAATGGTTTTATGAGGTTAAAATTAAGGGCTACGTTCTCTCTGGAGGTTCTAGGGGAGAATCCATGTCTTGTCTTTTCCAGTTTCTAGAGGATGCTTCCAACCCTTGATTTCTGACCCCATAGCTCTGACCTCTGCCCATGTAGCCACATCTTTCATTATGACCCGGCTGCCTCCCTCTTAAAAGGACCTGTATGATTACATTGGTTCCATCTGGATAATCCAGGACAATATCTCCCTCTCAAAGTCCTTAATCGCTTCTGCAGAATCTAGTTTGCATTACAATGTAACATGGGCATCTTTGAGTGGCCATTATTTTCCTACCAATCTAAAAAATAAAAACCCCAAAAATTATTTTATGTGGTAGTAATGTATAGTCTCTGTGCTGAGTCAGATGGGGGTCTCAAAAAAGGTATATTCATGTCAAACCCCTGGAAACTGGATGTTACTCTATTTGGAAGAAAGGATCTTTGCAGAAGATCCTTTGTGAAGACAAGGGTTTGAGAAGAGGAGGTATCCTGGATTATTCTACTGTGCCTCAATCCAATGGTATGTGTACTTAGAAGGATCACACAGAGGAGACATGCACAGACAGATGAGGAAGAAACAAAGGAAGATGAAGGCAGAAATTAGAGTGAAGTGAGCACAAGCCAAAGAAAACCAAGGATTGCTGGCAGCTCCCTGAAGCTAGGAGAGAGGTACGGAACAGGTTTTCCATTAGAGTTTATGCCAGCATCTCAATTACTGACTTCTGGTCTCCAGAACTGTGAAAAAATACATTTCTCTTGTTTTAAGACACCAGGTTTGTGGCATTTTGTTACATGTTGGAGGAGGTCATCAGGAGAATGTGGCCACTGATCTACCTGCAAGCTGGGCCTGGGTAATTGGATGCTCCTTACTCTCATCGCATCCTTGGAATGTACGGTCTGGCTCTTACAACCACGCTAATAGCCATTTCAGGGACATAGCCTTCGTGTGGCGCTGAGACCTTCTGAACTGTTTAAGTGACTGAACCCAGTTAAGGATTCTTTGTAAACATGTAAGAATCTCGTGGGTGGGTACAGAGATCTACTCATCTGTGGCCACCCAATACAAGCCTCTTTGCTTATGAAGTCTACCACCTACGCAGCTGGAGTGGCCTGCCTCTCTCTTTAGTCTCTCCCTACCCTCTGTGTAATTTAACCCTGGGGACTCCGGAGGCTGCAAATCAACGTTCAGAACCGCCATAGTCTCCAAATGCCAAAGTTGTTCAAAGACATACTTTGGGTGCTAGGAATTTTTCAAAAGAAGATTTAAAACAATTTCAATGTTGATAAATTTTATAGACTTAAACTTATCATCTTAAAGACATGCATATATGAAGATACATCTTTAAAAGACTGTAGAAATATCATTTAGAGACACAGAGGGAATTGTTCATGTGTCACAATTGAAAGATAAATACTTGATCTCTGATATGAAATGTTTTAGCAGTTGAATAAAATTTTATAGCATTTATAAAGGTTTACTGTAGTTCTCATGTTGATGGATTAAGTGAAGGAAATGTAAATCCCATGCCTTCATATTGGTTGAATAAAAATGTAAGAAAAGAAATAGATTGAATATGACTGTTACTCTGGGTAGAGTCTTTGAAAGGATATTTGATAATAGAGTGTATGAATTTTTTATCGGTATCATTATTTATATTTCTTATTTATGACATTTTCTGGAGAGATGCTAGATGAAGACAAGGTGTACTTACAGATGTACTAAATATCATAGAAAGATATTTCTTTTGAGATGTATAGTATTTAATACTTTTTTGTTGTTTCTTATCATTTCTTTTGAAAATATCTCTTATTTCTGACGCCAGCTTGAGTAAAGTCGAAGTTGCTTTCAATGCAGAATAACCACATGGCATCAGTGAGGGTCAGAACCACACAGGAAATGTTCAGAGCAGCCTGGCCCACCGTTACCCGGGGGTGAATATACCTGAAGCACTCCTGGTTGATATGCCACTGTTAGCACATGTTTTTATCTTTTGTTTGGTTCATCTGTTTTTGTTTACTTTTAATCATCGAATTTTCAGTGTGCTGGGGGAAAAAAAAACAGAACTGGAAGCCACAAACAATAAAGATAAATGGCTCTGTCATACACCATGAGATCCTGTGTAAGTCACAGGGGGTGTGTGTGTGTAACTGATTTAACAACAGTTGCAAAATCTCTGAGCCTTAGAATTACTCAAATAATATTAATTTAGAATATATGCTCCATTTGGGACGTGTTGATATTTGTTCACCATTACTTCCAAAGCCTCAAACTGTGCGTGTCATCAATATTTGCTAAATGAACATGGATATGGGCGATGTCTGTAAGCTGCTTATCAGTAATATTTCCACATGGAATTAAAACAGCATTTAAATAAAGATTAAATTTTACTATCTCAAAGCCTATTAAAATCTAAAATTGTCTAATGATATATTTATAATATAATATTCAATAATTCAATAATTTTCTTTTAAGTCTTCTATTTTTATTGACTGCAAGATAACACTGACTTTATGTAGCTTTGTAGTAGAGGAATGATTTTCCTGGACTAATGTGCTTTTTTCCCAGCTGCTTGTATATAAGATTATTGATCTTACACAGCTTAATGTGATGTTTATTTGCAAATTTCTGGCGGAAAAATGTTTAGTGTAAGTACAAAAATATCTAAATTAAACATACCTTTTATTTGAAGTTTCACAGAAGTCATGTGAGGTTAAAATATTGCTAATTAATATGAGCCATCAGAAATTTATAGGTATTATATCTAATGGTTTGTTCTTTCTTTTTTCGCTATATTAACTTTGCCTCTTTTTTCTCATATTCTGTATGTTTAGTAGTTTTTCCATTAAAAAAGTAAGCCCCCAAATTTTGAGGTCTAATTTAAATAACTTTAATGTCAATAGATCTAGTAAAGTGAAAGTTTGGAGAAGCAGGAGAAAGGGGTAATTTAATTGACTTTGTAAGTTACTTTAGGAAGTAGGAGGGATTCAGTGTTCAGAACAGTGGAGGAGGAATGAAATGTCAAATGCTCTCTCAAAGGTCTTTCTCGGGGTTGTTGTGACAGGTATGTGGTAATTTATTTTGATGATTTCATTTTATCTCAGCTATAATAAGAACTTGAAGTTTGGAGGTGTTTAAGAGAAATTTTTGTTTTCTTCTCAACTAAATCAAGGTGTTACTATGTATCATCACTCTCTTTTTGTACAGTTCTACTAAGTGAATAATTGGTCATCAACAAAGAAATTCCCCGACACCATTTTTCTTGGCTTTTAAGTGGCTTACTTGATTTATTTTTTGCATTACATACAGAAATCAGTCTTGGAAGTACCACAAAGTACAGAGAAGATCAATTTGACTTAAGTATATATGATTTCTTTCTGTCTTGGTTTTAGTAATCTGTGTTTACATATGCCCACCAAGCCAAAAACAAATTAGTGTCTGCTAACATATCACATGTAAAAGAATGCTAGTACTTGATTTTGGATCAATTAATACATTCAGGAATACGTTATTAGAAACCATTATATTGTATCTCCTTTTGAGTTATAATATTTTTATAGAACATAAATAATAAATAAATAAAATTCTTCAACCAGTTGACCATTCTGTAGATGGCTCATAGATGTCTGAACCATGTGTCAGTGAGGCATGTCCTGGGTGCACTTTGCAGGACAAGGGTGAAATTGCCGGAAAAAGAGAGAGGGGACTGTAGGGGCCCAGATGCGGGACATTTTTTTTCCTCTCACCGAAAGCAGAGTGAGACTGGAAAGGGAAGAGTTAGGGGAGGAAGAGGAACCGGAGGTGGAAATTGAAAGCTGGAGTAGAATTCAAATGCTTGGAAAAGGAAAAAGCAAGCTGTCAAAAACAGCTTTTGTTGATTTTATTGTATATGTGGCTTTTTACTGCGTCATGGGCATTAGAACTTGGTTATAAAGATGAGAGGCAAGCACACTTAGGCCAGGGGCGGCTTGGGGGCTTACAGAGGGGCTTGTTGGCCATTTGAAGGGTGCGTTTCTGAATACTGCAGGAGTGGGAAACGCCGAAGCACCAGAGTTGTTGGTAAGTCCCCAGTCATGTTTCCTCCAGCCAGCCCGGTGGCCTGACTGTGTGTTAAGTGCAGTCAGTGTGCTTAAAATGGGGTTGGGAGATAGAAGTTTGGGCAAAAAATGTTGTTATTTAATATATTTTTATCTTTTTTTGGTTTGTTTCAATCAATCCATGGATAAATCTTATCTGTATCTCTCTTCACTATATTAATTTCATCCTTCAAATATTAGCTATAAGAAATGGAGGAAGAATGGTTGACATGTATGACTACATGACAGTGATTTCACACCACAATGGAATTTTATAGTGTTCACTGAGGTATTCTATCCTTAAGGAAGTGAAAGTGACTTTTCCCTTAAACTACACAGAGGAAAAAATTAATGGATACCCCTTTAAATTTGTGTTAATAGTAAATCTATTAGCAACATAAATGTGCTCTTAACAATTATTATTAGCTAACTTGGAATAACAGTTTTCCATAGTTAAGTTCATAAGTTATTTTTGTATAATTTTATAGTTATTTATGCTTATGTAAGTGATTTTATATTTTATTCATACTATTTATTTTAGTGTTCATAATATTTTTTTTTGTTAAGGATGCTATGAATTAATATAATCAGTTCCCTATAGTAATATTCCATAGGGCATGACTTACTTGTGACCTCAATTGATGAGAAATTTTAAAGCAACCCATTTGCCATTCATTACAGATCATTCTTGGCTCTCCAAAGTCCAAATGGAATGGTTCCTTTGGAACAGCAGGCTATCACTGCTATGTCCCTGTTCTCTGAGGATGAGAAAATGTGGGGTTAGTAGGTGAACATGAATCCTAGAGATAACATTTACACAAGACCAGAAAGAAATAAAATTTTGTGAGGTAGTCACATAGTACAAGGAATCTTGTCAGATAAAATTTGCCCCTCCGCTATCTCTTTCAATATTCTCTTATCGCTTAGTATTGCTTCTTATCATTTGATTTAGTTCGGAGGTAAGGAAATTAATTTCATCCACATTCACTTAGGTGAAACCTGAGACGAAATCTCTGGAAGGCACACAGGGATTCTGGCTTCTCTTACCTAACACTGTAACACAAAACTCAGGGGATGGTGCATTGGGGCTGCTGACAAGAAGAGGGATGGAAACTGGCTAAAGAAAAATGTTTCTGAGGAAGTAATTATTATTATCCACTCTGTGATCTGATGGGAGAACCACCATAAGCCATTTATATTTTTAAAAATGCGCTTCTTTGACCGGAAAAGTCTCATGACATAATGTTAATATTCCAAAATCCACTTTGGGTATTCCCACAATTATATAAATTGCATATTACTTAAATATACTTTTAGATTTGGATATGAGTACCTTTCGTTCATCATTAAAGTTAATTAAATTAAAAATAAAAACTTTGAAGGTTTAACTACTCCGTGCGATTGCATGGATTTTGGACCTGCAGAATGACTGCCTAAACCCACCAATGATGGGGAATGCCATTGTCCTGTGGAGGGGTGCATTCTAATATTTTGAAAAATTTGAGATTTGTTAGAGAGTTATATAATTTTTAGAGAAGTAAATTTTATATAAACTCAGAAATGCTGAAATTAATTCAAATGGTAACATTGAAGATAATACTCCATTAGGCATGAATTTTAAAATAACATGAATTAAACCTTTCTTCATGTGAGGACAATCATTTTTTTTTAAGATTTTTTTTTTTGTATTTATTTTTAGAGAGAGGAGAAGGGAGGGAGAAAGAGAGGGAGAAACAGCAATGTATGGTTGCCTCTCACATGGCCCTTACCGGGGACCTGGCCCGCAACCCAGGCATGTGCCCTGACCGGGAATTGAACCAGGACCATCTGGTTCCCAGCCCGCGCTCAATCCACTGAGCTACACCAGCCAGGGCCATTTTTGAAATAAAAAAAAAAAGAAGTTAAAAACTCCCTCATGTTAAAATGATTGCATCTATAACCATTGCAGATAATAGTCCTATTACATTATAGGCTAACATCCATTAAAATGTGTAGTTAATAATAAATTCAGTCACAAATCATAAACACCAGGGCAAAAAATAATCTGCCTTAATTCTTGAATGAATGACTGTGCTAACAGAAATTACTAGATAATACTAAGTACAAACATTCAGTGATTTAATGATTTTAAAAATTTTAACAATTTAGTGTCAGATTGTCAGGTTGTTATTATTTGACATGCTAGCGAGAGCATCTGTGTGGCTGTTATTTACACAAATGGTCTTTGGACATAAGTATTTATAATGTTGAAAATTTGTTTAATACTACTATATATTAGATGCTGTGCTCTTTATAAGTATTAGCTCATTTAATTCACACAACCACCCTCTGTGATAGATAGGATACTATTGTCCTCGCCGTTTTGTACCTAAGAAAATCAAGGCAAAGTGGTAAGTAACTGGTCCGAATTCACTTGCAGGCTAAAAGTGATGGAGCAGGAGTCTAAACTAAGACAACCAGGCTCTGGAGTCAGTCTTGTTAGTCACAATGCCGTGGTGCTCCTAAAGATTTTAGCCCTCTGTTCATTGCAGTGTTTTTTACAATAGCCAGTATTTGGCAGCAGCCCATGTCCGTCAGTAGAGGAGTGGGTAAAAGGCCTTGGTTCATTTACACAATGGAATACTACTTGCCCACAAAAAAGTCTAACCTTCTTTGACGGAATGGATGGACCTGGAGAGTGGTATGCTGAGTGAAATAGCCAGTCAGAGAAATACAAAGACCATTTAATTTCCCTTACTTGTGCAATCTAATGAACAAAATAAACAAAACAGAAACAGACTCACACATAGAGAACAGACTGACAGCTTTCAGGGAGAGGGGTTGGGAGGCTGGGTGAAATATGTGAAGGGATTAAGCAAAATAAAACAAACTTCATGGACACAGACAAACAGTGCAGTGATTCTGAAAGGGAAAAGGAGGTGGGAAGGGGTAGAAAAGGTGAAGGGATAAATGGTGATGAAAGGAGCTTGACTTTGGGTGGTGAACACACAATGCAATGTACAGATGATGTATTACAGCACCATACGCTTGAATCCTATCTAATTTTATTAACCAATGTCACCCCAATAAATTCAATAAAATATTTTAAAAGGGAAGAAAACAAACAAAAATAAAAATTAAGTGTTATTTAGAAACTTGCATTTTAATGTACAAAGAAATCTATGCACACGTTTTGATCCTAATTTATAGAAACACAAAACCTACAATGCATATAATTTGAGTGGCAAGGTTTTTTAAATAAGATGTTTCAGTGGAAATCATTTAACTTTATTTTTATATAGGTATTTTTATCACCAAGGAACTTTTTTTCCCCATTTTTTGGTTTCTTTTGACACCTTTGGGCCATTGGTAAGAAGAAAAAAGGGTAGTTAACAGTAGTGGTGATTATATAGGATCACAGTTCACTTGCTTTTAGGGCTTAGCCAGTTAATGAAAATTTTTTTTTTAAATATGTAAGACAATAGGGAGTAATGGGTAAGTGCTGGTAAATTACAAACAGTGCATTGCCTATTTAAGTACTTCATTTTTTTTGTTTATAGTGTACACTAAACAAACAAGTCTGACCGATGCCAAACTCAGGCCTTCACTTTTAGTTTCTTATTTCTGCTATATAGTTATGTAAGTATTCCTCAGGATGATTAAGATGACTTCAATAGAAATTATTTTGTAGATGACTGGTTAAATCAAAGTAGAATATCAACAAGAATTTCCTTTGTTTTTCTTTTCAACAAATTTCAGTAGCCTTCTATTTTCAGATGGTAAAACTAATTATTAAGAAATATTAGAATAAAAGCCTTCTAAAGTGTTTTCATTGTAAAGCCCAGCACTATTCAATCCTAAATCTTCCACTGTGACACGCATTTATTAGGAATTCTTTCATATGCTCTTTCTTTTCACCAAAGTCCTGCTTCGTACATACAATTATTCTTGGTTCGTGTCTTTTATGTGTGAGAGTTGGCTGTGACACTGTTCTCCTCCCATTCTGGAGTCTACGTTCTCACAAAGCCAGTAGAAATTTTGCTTCTATTTAATTCCGGGATTGCCATTATAAATCTTTTTCTGCAGCCCTCCATAGTTGAAATGAAATAGTGTAGTTTTTCATCTTATACTATAGAACATAAAATTGCAGTGCACTGGCTTTTGTATATTATAGTTATTTGTGTGCCTCTCGTCTAGTCTGGAGCTGTGGTGAGCCTCTCTCTTCGACCCTGACTGCTAGGCATGTGGGCTCATAGAAAGAACTGAGATTGATGGCAGGGAGAGACCAGTTAGAGCCTGAAATTACCTAAGTAAAGGTGAGAAGGGCTGGCACCGGAGAGATAAAAGTGAAGAAGGGATAAAGATTGGAAGGTTGCTGTGGATTGTATTACATCTCCTCTCATAGACTTGCTGTTCACATTTGAGTGCAGATCAGCCCAGAGAAGCCAGCGTTTCTGTTTCTTAAGCAGTGAATGCCAAGTTGTCCTTTTTTTTTTTTTTTCTCATGGGAAAAGCATTTAACATACTTGTAAAACAGGGTATAATGACATTTTGATGAAGCTTTTTTAAGAATAACTAGTACATGAAATGTGAGCAATTTGTCTATTTAAGATTTAACTAGGATGGCAGCTGGTGTTCAGAAGGATTCATTGACATGAATCTCAAAATTGAAGATGCTACATAAGCAATTATAAAATATAGACACAATCAAATGAGACAGTCTTTTAAGGTATAAACTGTTCACAGGGGCGTTTCAACTCTAAAATGACTCAGCCTTTTAAAGGGTAGTTCTAGCTATTATTAGAATGAATTTATCACATTAAGGGTGAAATTTAGAGATAGGCAAGTGGCAGTTTAAATTGTTATATGTTCTGCCATCCCTCTTACTTTTTATGCCAGGTTTTGCTCTTAACAGTCACCATGGCCTCCGGGGTCAGGATGGCCATGGATCACTTCTGTCCGAGGAGGCATTTGTCCTGAGCCGGAATGCGGTAACTTGAGATTGCTTTAAATCCTTTACTCCGTGAGGTGCTTAGAAAACATGTGTGCTTTTGTAGTGCATATGACTTGTTCCAATTTTTAAAGTGGAGCAATGGTTTTTTGCTGTTCTCTTCATTTTAGCGGGAATTGGCAGTAGTTCTGTGGAGGCCACTTCCGATAACATTGTTCCTAGTTTTTAAAAATTAAAATTAATATTGCAGTGAATTTTCTAATGAATGTCTCTAATTTTTTGGTATATTTATATGTGTATGCGCATACCTCTGGGGTATGTCCGTAGGAGTGGAATTTCTGGATCATAGACTGTAAAAGTCGTATATTTTAATTTTGCATATATTTTGTGCATAGGATATGTTATTGCTCATACAGTTAGAATTTATTTAGATTTATCCATGTACTTTTAGTAATTCTTCTAAATGAGAGTCTACTGCTGATGAAGTCACTCAGATTTAGTTCAGTTGGAGATACTTAGCTTTTATTCTTCATCCGAAGGTATTGTGGCAGTCATGTTCTTTTAGAAATTTAAAGAGGTTATTTTATTGTCTTCCGGCTTTATCATTTTAGTTATTAATAGTTCACTGTCAATTTTATTGTTTCACTATGAAGATTAAACTTGTCTCAACATCCTCCCTCAGCTGCTTTTTAGTTTTCAATATTTATTTTTTTCAATATTTATGCTTTATTTTTAATAGGCTTAAGTGTTTTATGCTCATTTGTTTGTGTTTTCCTGCTTGATATCAATGATTTATAGCATGATCACTATAAATTATTGATAATTAATTTCACCACTTCTAGAAAATCTCAGCCATTATTTCTTCAATGTCATATTGGTAACACCTTCTCTCTTTCTTCAATTACAATGACATAGATTAGATCTCATTATCTTATTTTTATTTCTTTTCATGTAAGAAAATTCTTGTGGTGCTTCATTCTGGAGATTTTCTGCAGAACTTTATTTTTTTCATCTATTCTTTATTTAAGCCATGGATCAGTGATCTTTTTCTATAAAAGGCCAGATAGTAAATATCTTATGCTTTGCAGGATAGGCAGCCTTGTTTGCAACTAGAAAACTGTGCATTGTAACACAAAACGTATCATAGATGGTATGTAATCAGATTAATAGGATTGTGTCCCAACAAAAATTTAATTATGAAAACAGTATGCCCAATTTTGCCCTTGAATTGTGGTTTGTTGATCCTTTTTCTAATATAATGTACTGTTTATAATTTCAATTACTGTCATTTTCATGTCTAAAGTTGACATTTGGTCTCTTTATTGGACTCTAGTCCTCTGGTGAAATTTAACATAATGTCAACTATTTTCTGAGCATATTGACTGTAATTATTTTAACATTTGTGTTGGACAATTGCACCGTTTGTACCAACTCTGAGTCTAGTTCTACTGCTGATTTCTTAGCATTTGTCTTGCTATGCCCAATAACTGTATGAAGCGGTAAGGGCTCTGGATGAAACATTACCTTCAGCATGTCATTAACATAGGGACGTATCACTTGGGCACCATGCAGGTTTGAGCTATATCAAGGTTGATTAGTACTCTTATATGACCTGGTGTATTCCTGCTTTTCCCTTACTCCAAAGGTTATACATTTTCGGAGTCCCAAGTAAAAGTCTTGAGACTTTATCAGAAACCTTATTCACTGGCAAGCCCTGCATATCACATTTCAGTTCCTCAGTACTCTGTGACTGCTGCAAATGACATTTAAATCTTCACCTCTTCACCTGCAGGTTCTATGTGGCTTTTCTATACTTGCACTGCTTATGAATTGGTGAATACCTAGAGAAAATATGTGCAGAGCTCGCTTACTTGACCTTCTTTTTCCTGAGAGATCTTGTATAACCAATCTTGACTGCCTTGGACTTCTGGATTTCACCTACTAGCCTTAAGAAATGGGGAGAAACTCTGTTAAGATTCTCTGTCTCAACATCCATTCTACTCTGCTCCTCAGCATTTCTTTCTCAGCTTAGAAACTGATACACACCTTGCAGGGAAGAGCGGAATAAACTACCAGGCTTTCCTCTGTGAGTTTCTCTTCTCCCAAAATCTTGACTTCTCGAGTGCTGGGTTACTTGCTAGTTTTCCAATGTCTTTAAACAGATGCATTTTGTGTTGTTTGTTTGCTGTTTTATTAATTTCTAACTTCCCTAGTTTTTTTTTTTTTTTTTAGGGAACAGCTATAGGCTAATCCTCCATTCTGTGGTATGAGACTTCTCCTATAACTTTATGATCTCTTGAAAATAATTCAAAATTGAATTTTTCCTCTTTCTATTGCTCTATGCAGATTATTTTGAGTTTGTTGTATCAAGTTTCTTCTGCATTTTTCCTCTCTCTTGCTTCTGGCTTTCTACTGGCTTTAGAGAGTGGGAAGTGCCAACCAGGGAAATGAGTGCTTTAGAACATGCTACTGTTGGAGGGGTCCCTTTCCCGCAGGTATCGCTTCCGTTCGGTCCTGGTGTCATCATGCTCTGCCCCTGTCACGTACCTTAGGTCTCAGGGTAGGTAATGGGGTTTCCCGCAGTGGCTTGACCCACCCTTGGTTGTTCCCTTAATCCTGCCTACTGCTTCCTTAATTGCCCCTTAGTTAAGGTTTTATCAGTTAATCTTTTGAATGTGCCATCTGCTCAGACCCCGACTGATACACTTTCTCATTCCTACTATGGGCAATTAGAGAGTTTATTGAGACTATATGAGTAGATGGTTAAGTTTTTGCCTAAAACTATGGACTTTCAACTTTGGCATCCTTGTATTTGATTGAGGAAAAAAATATCTTAAGAACTCCCACAGTGCAAGGAAACATGCATGTCAATTGTGCAGCTACAAAACCCAAGATTAAAAAACCAAAAATGTCAGGTGATTATGTAAAACAAGATATAGAGAGTTGTTAAAGAAGACTAAGTGGCAGCATACTGCACGGATAACTCAGTAATTAACATGCAGTGGCCAGGACTGAAGTGAGGTGGGGGAAGCTCCACTGGCTTTAGTTTGTCAGTGTCGTTGACTTTCAGTATTTTTTCATTGCCACAACAATTGGTCTAAGATTTGCAATTCTTCCCTTGACATGCTGACCTTTTCACATTGATTCTTTCTACCTGCTGCTAAGATACAAAATCAATATAATCAAGCAGGCAAATCACTTGATACTGAAATAGCCTGCTAATAGAGGAGAAAATCCAGTTATCCAGTGTCCTTGGCTGTGCTTTTCTACTGTATAAAGACAGGCACACAGGCCTACTTTGCAGTCGTTCAGGGTTTATACTGATGCATTTAATGCACAACCTTTATTGGAAAGAGAATGTGATTGAACAGAATCCAGGGAGCAGATATGCCAGGCTAATTTTTGATGGCTTCTCACCTTGATGACACAGCATGATATTTCTTTCTCTTTTCCTTCTAAAGAAGATTTGTGAAACTCCCTCCAGTCCCCATGTCTCTCCTATTTATGCATTCCACCTGACATAGAGTTGGTGGAAAACAGGTCTGCAATGCAATAATTTTAAGGGGTGACAGAAAGGTGAGCCTTTGACATGTTCCTTCCCTTTCCACCCTCCTGCCTCCTGTTGGACACATGCCAGTCATTTGTATGTCAATAATAACGCCCTCAAGCTCTGTGATTTTCCTGCCAGAGCCCTAGACCTTGTTCACGAAAACCCAAAACAAGTTGTTTCTGTCACATGGGAGTAAATTTGGGAGGCGGACCCTGGCAAAATCCCTTAGGTCTTAGCAAGTCAGTTGTCATCAATTTATAAGTTAGCTTGAATATATGAAACAACTTGCATTTTAAAAAATGTGTAGAGTGTTTGTAACATTTCTGATTATTTAAAAATATTTCAAAAATTCAATTACAGTTTATATTCAATATTTTGTATTAGTTTCAGGTGTATAGCACAGTGGTTAGAAAATCATATACTTTACAGAGTGTCCCCCCTGATATTTCCAATACCCACCTGGTCCCATACATAGTTATGACAATACTATTGACTATATTCTTTATCCTGTACTTTACATCCCCACGACTGTTCTGTAACTACCAATCACACTTCTTAATCCTTTCACCTTTTCCACCCAGTTCCCCCATACCTCTACCCTCTCTGGCAACCATCGGTTTATTCTCTGTATCTATGAATCGGTTTCAATATTGGTTTGTCCATTTATATATTTTTTTAGACTTCACATATAGGTTAAATCATTTTTGAAACAGTCATTTTTAACATTGTGCTCTGTTTGGAAAGTGTGTAGTGTTACTTGCTATTCTACCTCCTGATAAAGAAAATATTACTCTGGTGGATTCATATGATTTAGATATTTGGTGGAAATTATATTTTATCCAGGTTATATGTTAATAAAATATACATACTGATTTCAGATGCCAGCATATTTTCTTTTGAATATTTCACCAAAATAAAGTTTTTGAAAAGTTACTTTAAAAATAGTGACAATATATTTTCTAATTCATTGTTATGACTCTAGGAATCAGCCCTGGTAAGAGGATAATTTAAAAAATTTACAACTCGCTTTTCCCTTTGGCAGCAGTTTTCATGTAACTCATCTGTGATAATGATATTACACATTCTCGAAATGTGATGAATTAATGTTAACTGGTGTTAAGTTGAAATATTCATTTTTAGTGTCTGGTTGGAAACTAGTCACAAATTAAAAAAATTGTTATTTAAAGAAGTAAGGAGGTCTTGCATAGAATAATGTATTTTTATAGCTTATTTGGAAATTACTCCATGAAGAGGGCAGATGGGGCGAGTTGGAATCATTATCTCAGTTAGTGCCTCATAATATTCACTGAGATTCTGTCTCATTACTGTAACATAAAAATGCGTTCTAACTAAAGCCCAGTCATTTATCTCAATGTTTAGTAAAAAACACTGATTGGTGTTGGTGTTTAAATTATGAAAATATTTGAGAATCGAACCACAATTAGAAAGCATGTTCTTTTTTTAACTTTATTTTTTTAGGGCATTTAAGCTATACAAGAGACTTGATAGGATTTTACAGAGATTTCCCGCACATATATCCTCTGCTGCCCTGCATGCACAGTCCTGCTGTGTTACCAGTGTCACTCACTAGAGTAATGCATTTGTTACCAACGATGAACCTCTATCCATACATCATAGTCGACTGAAGTCCACAGTTTACATTAGGTTTCACTCTTGGTGTTGCGCATTCAACGTATCTGGACAATCGCATAATGACACACATTCAGCAGTATGATGTCGTACGGAATAGCGTCACTTCTCTCAAAATTATCTGTGCTATGCCTATTTATTCCTCCTTCTCCCCTCAAAACCCATGACAAACACTGATATGTTGACTGTCTCCATGGTTTTGTCTTTTCCAGAATGTCATGCAGTTGGAATCATAGAGTATGTAGACTTTTCAGACTGGATTCTTCTGCTTGATAGGTCATTTCTCTTTAGTGCTGAACAATATTCCATTGTCTGCATGCACCACAGCTTATTTACCCTTTAACTAGTGAATGGCATCTTGGTTGTTTCTAAATCTTGAGAGTTGTGCATAAAGTTTCTATAAACATCACATGTAGGTTTTTCTGTAGACATAAGTTTTCAATACTTTTGAGTAAATACCAAGTAGATTTATTGTTGGATTGTAGATACAAGAATGCTTAGTTTTCTAAGAGACTGCCAAACTGTCTCAGAAGTGGCTATGACAGACTTCCTGTTGCTCCATATCCTCACCAGAAACTGGTTTTGTCAGGGTTCCAGATTTTCAAGATTCTAATAGTTGTGCAATAGTATCTTGTTTTAATTTGCATTTTTCTGATGATATATGAGCATTTTTTTCACGTGCTTCTTTGACATTTATATAGCTTCATTGGTGTATTGTCTATTACAGTCATATCCATTATTAAAATAAGGTTTTCTTATTTTCAAGTTTTAAGACTTCTTTGTATATTCCGGGTAATAGTCTCTTATCAGTTGTATCTTTTACAAATACACTTTCCCAGTCTGTGGCTTGTCTTCTAATTCTCTTGACATTGTCTTTCACTGAGCAGAAGATTTTAATTTTAATGAAGTCCAGTTTATCAATTGTTATTTTATTGATTGTGTCTTTGGAGTTGTATCTGAAAGGGTATCACCATACTGAAGGTCATTTAGATTTTTTTTTATTTATACATTATCTTCTGTGGTTCTGGGACCCATCTGAATTAGTGTTTGTGAAGAGTATAAAGTCTGTGTTTAGATTGTTATTATTTTTTTGCAGGAAACTATGTTCTTGCTATCTAAGTTAATGCTTTTATTTACATGTTTACTTCTTATGTTTCAATTAAGAAATTTGACCCACTTTTTAGTTTTGAAATGTTATTCTTAAAGAATTATTCTAAAAACACATTCAACATAACGCTTTTTGATATATATCATTAAATAAGAGGAAATGGAATAACACTGCAATTGTTTTATATTGAATCACTTCATTTTTTTGGCCTTAGAAGGAGCTTATTATAAAACAAAATATATTTTTGTGCCATTCTGTAACATATTTAATATAACTGGCATAGATACTCTTGATAATTCATTTTAAATAATTGAAAACATTCTCTCATCCATAATAATAGATTATATACTACCATTGATAACACAAACAGGTTCATCTTTGGGGGAATATTCACTAGCGGTTAATAAACTCATGTTGAAAGAAGTTTTATTTTTTCCAACATGAAAAATGTTTTTCCATGTTGGAAAAAATAAAAATGTTGGAAATATTTTTTCAACATTTCCTGCTAAAAGGAAATGTTGCTTGTGCTTGTGCTCTATTTTATTTTTTCCCTCCTTCCTGCCCATCAGTGCATGTATTCAGTCATCCAGCAAATATTTATTGAATACTTTCTTACACATAATAAGGGTTCAATGGATATTTGTACTATGAATAAATAAATAAATAGAACATAAATGAAGGTGGCATGCATTCTTTCTTTGATGAATACTGACCCATCACCTTTTTATTCTTTGGCGTCCTATTCATTAAGAGTATATATCAGACATTACACTAGATTCTTTACATATAAGTTCAGGCACTGGGATCCTATAAATGAGAGATAAGTATCTTCTCTCTATGTGGGTACTTTTAAAATATAATTTTAATGACATTTTTGTGCTCACTCTTTCCTAGTGTAAAAGAGAGTACAAATATGGTAATGGGGATTTGTGGAGTATCTTATTATTATTATTATTATTATTATTATTATTATTATTATTATTATTACTTTGAGGAATACAGAAAAAAAGGTCATAAACTGAGCAAGGTTGGGATGGCGAATTTGCCAATTTGATGAGTAAAGATCTGAGGTGTGCTCCAGAAATGAAGGACAGTGAACAGAGTAGGAAAATGATACTGGGTACCATGAAAGTCCCACCTGAGGTGAGAACACCAATAGTGATCTACACAGAGCTGACAGAGTGTGTGCTTTTCTGCAACTATTGGGTTGGCCAAAAAGTTCATTCTGTGTTTTCCATGTGATGGCTCTAGTAACACTTAGTTGTCTTTAACTTCATTCCAAACAATTTTGTTAGATTGTATTTTGACAGCTGTCATATCAACGTACATTCAAAAAACCTATCAAAATTGGCGACTTTTTTGTGTAGATATTTTAATATTGAAGCGGGAAGGCAATATGCAAATTTTTGAGTGTGCATAAATAATAAATATGTATAAATAAAATATGCAAATAACAAGATATGCAAATTATTGTTTCAAGAAAGGTATAAACACAACGGAAACGCTAAAAAAGATTTTTGTAGTCTATGGAGAAGGTGCTGTGACTGATCGACCATGTCAAAAGTGGTTTGCAAAGTTTCATGCTGGAGATTTCTCCCTGTACTATGCTCCACGGTTGGACAGACCAGTTGTGGAGCATGGGTAGACCTGTTCTCCACATCCAAGGCTTCATAGGAGGAGTATAATGGAGAAGAGGCACACTGGAGAGGACTTTAAGAAAAGTAGTAACCTCAGTGGAGAGCCTGTTTCAATTAGGGAAAGATACTGATGAGGATGTTGGGACCAGGGCTTAAAATACAGTGAATGTTACCAAAGCCTGATCATGAGTTTTAAACATCATGCAACAGTTAGGAGTTTTATGTGGGGACATTGCACAAGTGAATGGGACATGAGACTGATGCTAACACATTTAGGGATTAAATCCAGAATATCATGCAAATATAAGAAACTGCCAAGATTTGGCTAATGATGCAACATGTTCTGTTTCTTAGAAATATAATTTAGAAATAAATTTCAGTGGTTACTTGTTTAGGAATAATTTGGTTTGGGAATAAAATGATCTGATGGATCAGTATTTTGCTTAACTGGGATCATTTCTTAAATTAACCAACATTTAAATAATTAGTATACAGTAAAATAGAAACATTAAACTCTTGAGAATAATTTTATTAGAGGTAAATTCATTGATCTGTAGTTGATCTTTTATCTGCAGATGATTGATGCAGAAGGAATGGAATGGGTGGGTCAGGAGCTGAGGTTGAATTTATATTAATTATAATAAATCTGAGAAATAACTTTCTGAGAAAGAATAATTGTATATGTGTGTTATACTTTCAGGATATTGTTCCATCACTGAGCTAAGCAAGTCCAGAGAGAGTCACTCTTAGCAGTAGAGATGAGAAGGTTGGCAACTGCTGAAAAGAACTTGGTTAGAAGAAATCAGTCAGCTGGTCAGAGATGAAAGAGAATTTCCAATAATAGCTGCCTAAGTCAAGTGACATTTGAAATGACAGAAATAAGGGACCTTGGCAAAAGGACACCTTGGATACATAATTTATTGATGGAAATAAAATATTTGATAAGAAGTAAGTAGATAGTAGGAATTTGGTGTTCACTACTTTTGAAAAGGATAGAGTCATATTTCAGTTGCACAGCATAAATGGATATAGAATATGAGAATAAGTACAGTTCTGAACACATTATAAGATAAGTAGTAAGGACTGGGTGACATTAGGTTATATTTATTATGAGAGCTCAGACCAAACTACAGAATTGAGTGTCGTGTAGGAAGAAAGTCGTATGTCAAGGTGTACTTCAATTCTGATAAGATCTTCAACTCTTCTCCAAAGTAATTTTGAATACAGTATCTAATATAATTTTCTCTGTGAAGTAATAGGTGAATCATTTAACACAGGGAAAATTTAACAGAAAGAAGAAAAAAATACAGGAACTGGCAGACATAATTTGAATTGAAGTCCATTAAATGCCAACCCAATATTCTTTCTAAATTAAAATTTTAAAAAGTACAAAGATATAACAGGTTTTTAAATGAATATAGTTTTTTGCAACACTGTTGGTTTCAGAGGGCAATGAAAGGATCAAACTCTGATCAAGAGAAGCTTTAAACTTGTGTAAATGCATAAGATGAGCATGATGTATAGCTTTTTGTGTGTGCTACCAATTCCTGAGCTTTAACAAAGTTGTCAGTCAAGTATGCTTGCTGTACATTAACTTCAACCTCTGCAGGATTATGGTTCAGTATATCCCTAATCTGCTCAGTCATGTATCATTCATTTTCCATCAAAAATTATTTTGATATATCTCTTCTGCTTTGGTCCACATTATATATATCCATGTATGTTCATACTTTTTGCCTTTACCATCACTTTAATAGGAAATCATGAATCACATACTGTATTAATATGGTGTTTTTAATTCCAAGGATTTCTAAAATCTTAAAAATAATAAGATTATTTACTGACAAGTGAAGGAAACATGGAAATATTGCTATTTGTCTTAGTTTCAATACATTAATCTAGATTTACATGATACTTGTCATATGAACTATGGAAGGTAGAATAAGAATGAATGGAAAACAAACCCTAAAAAGAGTCAAAAGCAATTATTATGTGTATACTCATTTAGAACATAATTATAGATAATCCTATGTGAAGAACATCACTTGGTGATTAGAAGAGCATGAAGAAACTGATCATTGCTTTCCAGGAACATAAACTCTAGTAAAAGGAATAATTCATGAGGTAAATAACCATGAGATCTGGTAGAGAAGGAGCCATGTATCAGAAAGTGGTAGATAAGATGTCCAGGATATTTAGAAAAAATGCAATAGAGTTTTTTCCTGGGTGATGTAAAAATGCTTTATGGAAAAATTGGCATGAGGTTAGCCATTGAAGGTTAGATACAGTTTGGAGTTGGGGACACTAGTGAAGAGTAAGAATGGTCCTACCAAGTAAGAGACAAGAAGATGGAAAAATCAGAGTGCTGGAAACAGGAAGTCAGCTGAGTCGGAGGGTCAAAGATGTGAAACAGAGGGATGCACGATGTTGGCCATTGGTTAGACTTGGTTCTGAGCACTGAGGGACTTTGAAGATGGTAAGCAAGGCTGTGAGATGATGCCAGCTGCATGTCCAGATTAGTCCTGCAACTGTTGAATACTTTAGTAACTGGAGAAAAAGTTTTGAAAACTTTAAAAGTCAAAAAGGTGGAGCATAAATACATACATACGTATATATACAGTTTATGTCTCTTCTCTGGTGTTTTATTCATATACTCAAAGGCTTTCTCCATAAATAAATCTCAATATCTAGGGGCAAATACTTTACAAAAGCCTTGTCCTATATATAGCTCTGGGCTAAGGACATGTCTTCTCAATAAGGGATGCTTTGACTTTCCTGTCACTCCTAAAGGGGACAAAAATTCTGCCACTGGAGAAACATTGTGAAGGTCACAGCCCAGACACACAGGCACAACTAAAAGACTAAGATTTAATAAGATAATACAATGCTCTCCTTCATAATTTACCACCATACCAGTTGGAGTCCAGTACAGTAGTAATAGAATAATCTCTGAAAATAGAATCAGATGCACAACACAGACCCCTTATCAGGAGGAGTATTGAGGGAAGACCAAGAAGAAGAGAGACAACCACAAGGACACTAGAGAAGTATTATGGGTATACTAAAAGAAGATATCAAATGGAATCCTTGAAATGCTCAAATAAAAACTAGAGAGGGCAAAGAATGAAGGTTTAAAAAATGACATCCAGCCTGGCTGGTGTAGCTCAGTGGATTGAGCACGGGCTGGGAACCAGAGGGTCTCAGTTCAATTCCCAGTCGGGGCACATGCCTGGGTTGCAGGCCAGGTCACCAATGAGGGCCATGTGAGAGGCAACCATACATTGCTCTTTCTCCCTCCCTTCTCCTCTCTCTGAAAATAAATAAATAAAATCTTAAAAAAAAATAAAAAATGACATCCAGCAATTCTAAAACAATAACAAAATGATAGATATTGACCTAAGACCCAACCATATGTTGTTTAAGAAATTCAGTAAAATATGAACACCCAGAAAGGTTACAAATAAGGGCAAGTAAAACTATATGCTATGCTCACCTTACTCAAATGAAAGCTGAAATAGCTATATTAACTTTGGAAAAATCAACTTCAGAGCAAAGATTATCAGGGATAAAGAGGGGCATTGTATGGTTAAGGGATCAATTTTCCAAGATGATAACTCCCTTCCTAGAGCAAGACCTTTGTCAAAAAAATTTTTAGCCCCTAGGGAAGGTCAAAGGTTTTCCCTGAGTCTTTCTTAAAATTAACCAGCTTAAAATGATCAATACCCCAAAAAGGCGTACGTGGAGGTGACAAAACTCTGTTCTCCCTCAAGGCTGTTTCAATATATTTTAGAACCATGAGTTAGAGCTAACTACAGAAATTCCACGATAAGTGTATTCCATGTCTCTCAAAATTGAAATATAAGGAAGACAGTAAAAGCAGAAATGAAAGTAATACCCAGATTCTTGGAATCATCATAGTATTGTAATTCCCTTTTTCCCAGGCTCATCTGGATGAATGAAGTAGAAAAAAAGTCTAGATATAGTTATAAACTTCTAAGTTCTGCATAATTATATCAATTTTCATGGTGTCATGATAGACAGCCAGAATCCTAAGAAGCAAAGTAATCTTAACTGTTGAATTAAGAAAATATATATTTGCTAAGATCTTTCAAAATTTTCTGGTTTCAAATACATTAAATTAGCCCTGGCTGGTGTACTCAGTGGGTTGAGCGCGGGCTGGGAACCAAAGGGTCCCGGTTCGATTCCCAGTCAGGGCACATGCTAGGTTGCAGGCCAGGTCCCTGTGAGGGCCATGTGAGAGGCAACCACACATTGATGTTTCTCTCCCTCTCTGTCTTCCTCCCTTCCCCTCTCTCAAAAAAAAAAAAAAAAAAACCCAAAACCATTAAATTAAATTACCTGATAATTATTCATATATCAACATTACACAGGTATTTAATTATGGACACTATTTCATCTTTATGTAAAACATGGAGATCTATAGCAGTAGATGAATGGTTGACAGATTTTATTCTTTGAGTCCCTGCAATCATACACTACAATAATTTATAATGACAATAGCCCAGATTAATATTTCTGGACAATAAATATTGTTAATCATTGCTTTCCCTCTGTAGTGTCTGTGTTCTGTCAAACAAGATAGTTGATCTTGATCCAGTTTACATTTGAGATTTAAAAGGAAGTAGGATGACATGATACCTCATGAGTGAGTCATTTTAAACTCAGAATTATATCATTGTTTTATTTCATAAATGCTGAGAAAGTGCTTTGATATCTAAGAAATCTTAAGGAATTTAGTAATTTTCTTTTTATTTACCTACACTAATTTTACAGTCATTACTAAGCAGAGTATAATTTTGTTATTATTAAATTATTTTTCAGATTTAAAAAATTTATCCTGTGAGCATTATACTTCAGACCAGGCTTTGCATTCATATTGCTATTTGGAGACACTATGTGATTACACTCTGCTATGGTTGTGGAAGCCTCAGGGTTAAACATCCCTGTCAGTGTGGTGTGTGATATTTTTCATTAATTTTGCAAATGGATTTTTGTGTAAAAATTTGAGAAGTTACTGAAAAAGTGATAAATTCTTGCTTAGTCTGTTCATAATTACATTTGTATTTGATAATAAAGTTATCACTTTTTTTTATGTAAGCTGTAGATCAAACTCTTACTTATTTTAAAAATACAGTAAATAGCCCTGCTATGTTGCCCGGTGGGTTAAAGCATTGTCCTGATATGTCAAGGTTGCAGGTTCAATCCCTGGTCAGTGTACATACAAGAAGCAACCAATGAATGCATTAATAAGTGGGACAATAAATCAGTGTTTCTCTCTGCCTCTCTTACTTCCTCTCATTCTAAAATCCAGTAAATAAAAAATTAAAATAAATCTTTAAAAAAGAAATATAGTAAGTAAAGGTACATCATTTTGCTTGTGTAAATACTCAGTTTAAATTATAATTTACTATGAGAAAAGTAGACATGTAGATTTCTCCTTTTATGGAAACTGTAATCTCTAAGGATTTCCCCTGTATTATCATAAACAGGTCTGTTTGACTTGACTTCTTGACTTCTGCCATCTCTTTTTAATTTCCTTTTGTGGTTGTCACAGCTCCCTTCCTGGTCCTCTGAGATACTCCTGGTAAGCATTTTCCCTTTAATGCATTTCTTTGAGTTCTCTCTACTCAGAATTACTGCATTGATCTGATTTGATAAAATGCATTTGGAACTTGCAGTCATTTGGTTCTGATCTTGAGTGTATGTTAGGTAACCTTTAATTCTTTATGGAAATTGGGAACAGAGATTATTTGGAGAGTATGAGTTACCAGAACATCCTAAAGTCTCACTTCAGCCACATTTTTCAATGTCCTAGTTGCTGTTTTTGTAAACTTCCTATTCTGTTCCATGTAATGAGAAAGTTCTGCATTATTTTTACTTCATTTATCTAGATCATAAATAAGATGCTAATAAGCAGTAAAATGCCCAACAATGAAGAATAATAAAGATAATTTTTCATTCAAAAGCTTGAGTAATCCTTAAACTTAATAGTCAGCTCATAAAATTATTACCTTTACCAACCCTGAGCATTTCTCCTATTCACAATGTGGTCTCTTTTTTAATTTTCAAAGTTCCCATAATATGAAGTAAATAATAAGAGTTTACTCTTGTTTGCTTATCAATTCCATTTTTTCTCTTGCCAAATCGTTTGAAAGTCTTATAAAATCTTACATAATTAAAGGGTATAGACATTACAAAGGATTACTAATTAGGTGGTTAATTTTCATTCTCCTCAATTATTTCAATATTTTCTTGCTGTCAACATTATGCATTTTAATTCATAAAGACCTATAACCTGATGATACTGCCTTATACAGTGGAAAGCAATGTTACTTTCTTTGATTTATTGCACTTGTCAGATTGTATCATAATCATATGATGGAATACTATTTTGTTTTGGTGATTTAGTCCAATTTCTGCTGCGCAATAATTAGTGCATATTGGTAAACAAGTAAAGTAATCCTTATTTTAGATCCGTTTTCTTATATCCTGAAGGCCAAATAAATATATATGTATTAATAGTATAATTTCAGGTATGATAACTGCCATCTGGAAAATAAAGCAATCTAAATGGAGAGAAAGAGATGGAGAATTGATTTTAGTGATTGACAGAAAACACATTTCTGACATATTTTACTGAGGTGTAATAAAAGAGTATAAGGCTTGAGAATAGGAAGAATTATAATTTGCTCACGGATAGCAACAAGAGCTCTGTGCCTAGTGTGGGTGAACAGGGAAATGAGTAGAGATGAGATCAAAAAAGAAAGCAGTGTCAGCCTACCTGGGACCTTGTGCAATAGTTGTGGATAATTCAAAGAAACCATTGAATATTAAAACGGAAACAAGAGCTCCCAATCCTCACATTTCACTAAGGACAGTGACTGGTGTATAGGAAGAATTAATAAATTAAATGTTTAGAACTTATATTAATGAAAATATTTAAAAGGGGGAATAATCCTAGGAATCATTTTATGCAAACCCCTTCCCAACCCGGTTGCCCCTTCTCTTTTCACCAAGCGAGGTGACTAAAGTTCTTGCAGTTGTCTTCACTTACTGGCAGGTCCCAGACCCAGTACACTTTTCGGTTCACAAGAACTACAATCTCATGGAAATATATTGTTGGAAAATTAGCTTTAGGACCTAAATCTCCTACGATCCCACTTAAACACCTCACATACCGGTAGATAATCAAGTCTTCAAAGGAACAACTTTTTATTCTCATTTGTGTTGCTTTTCTAATGTAGCATATATATCTGCAGGGTTTTTTCTACTATAATTTTCAAGCACTTGGGGCATTGAAATTTGATGACCTGTTTTAAACATATTTTGCAGAGGTTTGAGTAGTAAGCATAGGATGGAAAGCTTGAAACTTAGATACACTTTTTATGTTTTTGGTCTCTGGGGACTTAATCTATAACAATGCACTGTTCATGAACATGAAGGAATGGACTGAATATTGAAGATATATTCCAAAGCAGCAATCCTCTGTCTTGTAAGTACACATGGAACTCTGTTGCCATTATAGAAATGGCAGTCCTCCCCATGTCCTTAGTCCCCCTTGCCTTGCTCTAATTTTTTTCATAGTATTCATTACATTCTAACGTACACCTAATATAATACTGTAATCTATTGAAAAAAATCTGTTCTCTCTCATTGCCACTGTAATACACTCTGCACAAAGGTACAAATTTTTGTCAGTATTGTTGCACGTTGACCCCCATTGACAAAAAGGGCCCAGTACACACTGGTTAATAGATATTTGGTTAAACGAGGAAGTGAACATATGCAGGGAATCATTGCTTTAGTTTTCAAATACAATAATGAAAATGGAGAAATTTTTGTAGATGAATTGATTGATAATTTAAAAGAGCAATTCTAAATCA
Source organism: Micronycteris hirsuta (assembly GCA_004026765.1). Taxonomy (NCBI): domain Eukaryota; kingdom Metazoa; phylum Chordata; class Mammalia; order Chiroptera; family Phyllostomidae; genus Micronycteris; species Micronycteris hirsuta. Next base: position 64,407 of record PVJI01003943.1, read on the forward strand.
CATAGATTTTGTTTCTGTAGTGGAAAATTGATAATGAATTCTAAATTGTGGGCATCAGACTATCAAATTGCATCATTTATATGCACGTTGTAGCTTTAATTGGAATTTGTTTGACTTATCAATTTTGAAAGAAATGACATCTTTCTCAAGGTTATTGCATCTTGACAATAAGTAAATATAGTTATGTTGAGGTTTTCTCAATGGCTTCTCATTAACTAAATCTCTCATTAAATGTGACTAGTTATTTAACAATTCATTAGATTTTAATATTTATAGTTATTTATTTTAAGAAATTCTGTTGGTTCTTTTCAAATGTGTCTGTTTGTACCATAACATTTTGTTGCTTTTAAAAAAGTGTATAATGCTTTTGTCCTTGTGTCTTTTACATATGGACAAAATAGACTACTGTTTACATTGTTAATCTCATTCTCCAGTATATGAGATCTGGCTCCTGAGGACCTAAACTATTTTTTCTAATTGATTATGTTTTCTTCTTCTTACACATATTTATGTTGGCTTGTTTATTCGTGTTTAGTTATTTAAATATACATTTTTAAACTTAGTCTCCCGGAAATTGAGGAATCTGCATTGGTCATGATTTTACCTTAAGGAAAATTAGAGTTTGCTACAGGTTCACTATCTGAGTCTACTTTAATAGATTATCTCAGTTCAGTGGTTCCTAGAAGGTGATGGTATATTTTAATGCGTGAGACTCATGATATAGAAAGTTTAGGGTTAAAAATATCAGCAAACAGTATTACTATTTCTATTGTTAACTTTTCACTTACAGTATTGGTTATTTTTGCCTGTAAGTAGATTTCTCAAAGCTCAACCTTGTAGCTCAATCTTTTATTATGTATGTTTACCTATTTTTAAAACTATTTTATTTATTTATTTTTAGAGAGGGGGAGGGAGGGAGAAAGGGAGAGAAACATCAATGTGTGGTTGCCTCCTGAGTGCCCCCCTACTGGGGACCTGGCCTGAAACCCAGACATGTGCCCTGACTGAGAGTCAAACCAGCAACCCTTTGGTTCGCAGACCTGTGCTCAGTCCACTGAGCCAAACCAGCCAGGGCTGCTTACCCTTTTAAAGTGTCTTAGCTTTTTTAATGCCTCTGGTTTAACTGCTCAAGTATTGCAAGCATAGGGCTTAGACTACTGTTCCACTTATGTTATTAAAAATGCTGGGATTCTAGGTTTCTGGTACTTGTCATTTCTTACAAAGTAAGCTAAATTCTGTGTTTCTTTAAGTGTATTAATTTAACGATGTGTGTGTATTTGCCTGTGGATATCTTGCAAGCTTGTAATATATTTCACAGTATGCTTTTTATAATTTATTCATAAACTGATGATTTTATGGAAGCAAAGCCTCTTAGTCTTTTCATGGATATGTTCAGGTTTTATGATGTTAATTCCTGTTGCTATCAAAGTTTAAAGCTTATTGTTGGTATTTAATATAACAAGCTTTCTAAACATTCTCACTTTTCATAGAAAATATTTCCTCTTTTTTCTTCCTTCCTCCCCTTACTCTCTTTATTTTTTTATTTTTCAACTACATCCTTCCTCTTACTGGCTTACCATTTCATTAGATGGAAAACTTGCATAATTTTGTTTTGGCTATTATTCAGCAAAATATGAGGTTAGAAATTGTTGCTTAAAGAACATAAAGAATTAGAAATTGGGTAGTGAGAAATGAGTAAATGGAAGATTTTCACCTTCTTTATTCTTCAGGGTTTTATTATTACTTGTCCATAGTATTACAAAAATTAGAGCATTTATATTATTCTCTGTGATTCATGAGGATATAGTAATATTTAAGTATCAGTAAGTAGTCTAGAGAGTGATTTTATATTTCAGATAACTCTGTGAAGTAGATAGGGATATCACCACTTTACAAATGAGGAAATCAAGCTTTGAGAGTCCATGTAATCTTGGCACATAATTAATAACTCACTGTGGCATAATTCAGTACCAATCTTTAAAATCTTACATTCTATAGACATTTAGCATTTAACTATGAAATAACAACTTAATATTTGATTAGTGCTTGCAATCAGTTCATAGTCAATAATAGACTGTTTTATGATGTTTTGCAGGTATTTAAACATTATGAAGCCATCTACTATAAGTGGGATACAATTCTTCATTGGTGCTGAGGTGAAAGAGGCTCAGAGAGACTTCCAGGGCCAGTCCTTAGAGGGCAGTTTGTAGCAGTTTTGTGTGAAATGCTTGACATACATGATATTTTTAACTGTCTTACTTAATTCTCGTGTTTGGCCAAGTCTGCAGTAATAGGAATCAAAAGTATTTTTATATGATTATAACTGGTTGATTTTGATTCCTTGTTAAAGTTTTAATGGCTGTGTTTCCTGATCTCGAGGAAATGCATCTTCATTTCTCCTTTAATCGTTCCGATTTCTTGGATCTGAATTATTTGTCAGAACAATGTAATGGTAATTATTGGATTACTTTTGATTTAAAAATATCTGATTTAAACAGAAAATGCCAGTTAGTAAAATGCTTTTTAAAATATCACATCTAAACTGATTAAAAAATTTAAAAATGCTACATGATAAAATGTTTATGGAGAGTTCATAAAAGAGGAGGTATGGATGCCACATAAGAACGAGAAAAACTGATCAGCATTATTAGTCACTATGGAAATGCAAATTAAAAGGGATTACTACTACACATTATTAGAATGGCAAAGACAAACAAACGATAATGCCAACTGCTGATGAGAAACTGAACAATTAAAACTCTCATGTATGTTTCTAGTGGGACACAAAACGGTACAGCCAACATGGAAAGTGATTTGTCAGTGTCTTATCTAGTAACATCTACACTTCCCATATGACTCAGCAGTTCTACTTTTAGTGTTTATCAAGAGAAGTGACAAAATCTGTCTGTATAAAAACACATGCATAGGAGTTTTATTCCTAATTACCTATGCCAAATTGAAAACTTCCCAAATGTCCTTCAACTGCTGACAGTTTTACAAGTTGGGGCACACATATACAATGGAATGTTACTCAGGAAAAAGGACTACTGTTGCATAAAACAATATAGGTGGGTCCTAAATTTATTATGCTACGGGAATAAAGCAAGAACTTAAGCATTTAAGTGACATTCTGGAAAGAAAAAGTCTGTAGGGCAGAAAGCAGACTGGGGAAGGAGACGCGCTATAACATGACATGCTAGAACCGTTTTTAGGTGATTGGGCTGTTCTATGTCTTAATTGTGCAGGCATTTATACGACTGCAGGTACTTGACAAAAACTCACTGATCTATGCACTTAAAAGAGTGAATATTTTACACCTAAGTTATACCTCAATAAGACTAACAAAAAGAAGACAATATTGTAGTTTAAAAGTCTAATTTGAGAGTTTAAAGAAGTGTTTTGGGCTGAAGCTGCTGAAAACTCCACTTTAGACTTTGTTTAAAAGCTTGTAAGCTTTCTAGGGTAAACCAGTCAAAGAATAAAGCATTATAACTTCCATGTCCGTGTAAAAGTTAAAAGCGTTAAAAAAGAAACAAAACCACACCAAAACAAAGACACGCTAAGTTGGTATTTTTAAAAATCAGGGAAAAATAAATATTGGAAAACTGAAATTCAAAGTGCGAGGTGGAAGTCCTGCGGCTTTAACCCGTGTCACTTTCTGTGGGTGGTCCCTCCTCTACCTCCTGTCTGAAACATCGTTGTTTGTTCCACTCTATCAGTTATACCAGCTCAAATATATTTCAATGTATTTTTAATCTCCACAGTAAGTTACATATGAGAAGTTTTTATTTATTGTTTTCCACTCCTGTAACACTAGCACTGAATAACTAGGTACAGGTTATATATATATATATATACCCCCATATATATGTATTCATTATATATGATGAATTAATAAATTATTGAATGCAGTAAGCTGGTTTTTTGACATACATGTGTTAACGACAAAAAGGAACAATTGGTCCTTTAGAGTATAGGAACATATTTAAATGACCAAAAATAAACCAAACATTTACAACCTGTTTAATACAATTATGAGCTGTGAAGGTCTGATACATCATCAAAAGTAGTTTACAGCTACTCTGAAATGGATTTTCAAAATGGATGAAAAGTTTTAATGCCTGAATTGACCTTAGAGATACAAATGATTCATTCAGAGAATATAAATATTTCATAGGTCTTATTTGCAAGACAGCCTACGTTTTCTCCATGTTTGGAAAGAGAAAGATGTTAAAGTTTGGTGGCCTTTCCTCACCAGAGTTCCAAGATAAGATTAAGCTCTGAAATTCTAAATCACAGATTCTCAGAGTGGTGTCCCAGAGCAGCAGTGGCAGCATTACCGGGAAACTTGGAAGGAACGCAAGTACTCAGGCTTCGCTGAAGACCAAAGTATCATGAACTGTGGAGTCTGTCCCAAGAGTAAATGTTGTAACAAGTCCTCCTGGTAATTTCATTGTAAGGGGAAGTTTGTGAATGCCTTAAGGCATCCATTATTTGTTAATTTTTCTCCTACATGTTGAGATAATATTAGGTAAATATCATCTTTGGGGGAAATTAAGAAAAACTGTCATCTTTCCTAATTGCCTCTAAGATCTTTCTTCCAGAATAATTTGCCTTCTTTCTGGATACATAAATAATCCCCTTAGTGTTGGTGCGTTGGTGGTATATGATATTAGTTTTTGTTTGTCTAATACCATCTTTTCTGGTTTCAAAAACAACAAAAAGCAAAAAAAATACATATATATATTTACATCATGGATTTTTTTTTTTTTAAGATTTTATTTATTTATTTATTTTCAGAGAGAGGAGAAGGGAGGGAGAAAGAGCAATGTATGGTTGCCTCTCACATGGCCCTCACTGGGAACCTGGCCCGCAACCCAGGCATGTGCCCCGACTGGGAATCGAACCGGGACCCTCTGGTTCCCAGCCCGCGCTCAATCCACTGAGCTACACCAGCCGGGCCTACATCATGGATTTTATTAAGAACAGTTGTGATAGCTAAAAACATAAGGCTTTTATTCGAATTATAGATAAGCAATGTGCTGAAACAATGTGTTCTAGAATTTAATCATGAAAAGCCATTTAGCTCTCTAGTATGTGGTAAGTAAATGAAGCATGAGAAAATGAAGTATTTTCCATGTCAGTAATGGTGTTTCCTTTGTGCAGGATAACTTGAAATAAAGTCAATAACTTGGGGCGATTTACTGCAGGAGCAATTTCAGATCACAGTACTCACTATTGAGCAGTTCTCAACAAGACCGAATGGTTTCCAACATTTATCATGTGATACAGGGCGGTAAAATTAGTTTAAGCACCTATGGGAAAAGGAACAGACATGTTCTTGGAACAAGATTTGTGGTTGAAGCATGTCCTGTTGCCACTAGTACTAAAAAAAAGTAAATTTTCCATCAGTGGTTTTTACTATAACCTTAATATATTTATTGCAAATGTCCAAAGAATTATGCTCTGTATGTAAAGGAGGTAGTGATGACACATTTTGGGGAACTATTATATCATTATTTAATGGTTAGGAAAGCAGAAACTGAAAATCTTTGGTCTGAATTCTAATTCTGGCTCTGATATTTACAAACTCTGTGTTTTGGGGCATGTTATTTATTTAATCTCTATGTTGCAATTTTCTCATTCATCAAAAGGAAATTATATTAATAGTTCACACCTGTACCCCATAGATTTGTTATGGTTATTAAATGAGTGAAAGGTGTTATTTTAAACACCACCTGCACAGAATGTTATCTGAGCAATAAATAGAATAAAGTGTGGACAAATTATGTAGATAATTTGGTTTAAAGAAATATTTCTTTTTTTTTTTTAAAGATTTTATTTATTTATTTTCAGAGAGAGGAGAAGGGAGGGAGAAAGAGCAGTGTATGGTTGCCTCTCACATGGCCCTCATTGGGGACCTGGCCCGCAACCCAGGCATGTGCCCCGACTGGGAATCGAACCGGGACCGTCTGGTTCCCAGCCCGCGCTCAATCCACTGAGCTACACCAGCCGGGCTAAAGAAATATTTCTTACTTATATACCGTTTTATATAAGTAGGCCAAATATATTCTTTCTTCATCATCATTGTAATCTGGGTAGATTATTTTAACAATGAATCTTTATTTCTAAGTAGTCACAATAGCTGTGTTCATCAATTTCCTATTAGTAGGAAAAATGCCATCCTTTAAATAGTTTGTATTACTTATCTTATTCCTTAATTCATTGACCATACATTTCTTAAACAACTATGTTGCGGATGACATTGTGCTAGGGAATATACAAGATATAAATAGAATGAGACCTTAAGGCCCTCACAGCCAAACTGAGTTTCTAAGAGCTGTTAGTACCTACAAGATATGTGTTATGTAATAGGCTTTTATTTATGATTACCCTTATCTTTGATACATTTATAAAAACTCACACTATCACCTAATTTAGCCTTTTAGAATAGAAATTAAAAAAATTCTAATTTATTTCTGACTAGTAATATTAAATGCATAATTTATATTTAGTTTTATTCTAATTTTTCCTAAAGACACCAAGATGTGAGAGAAGTGTTAGGAGGGCAGACACTTCAAAGGAACACCTGTGCTCCTGCTTAGATCACCCCAGACTTCCTGCCTCCTATGAAAGGGAATTTAGGACAGTTTCAAGACCAGAGTAATCATTGTGACATTTTTGGCGACACAGTCCACATAGGTAAGGATGATTGTTAACGTAACTGTCAAGATAATATTTCCGGACTATTCAAGTTCTATCCAGATTTCAGTTAACATCAGTGTCCTAGCCTCAGGGCTGTTTGGTGACATTAAGTATCTCAATAGTGGGCTTTTTCTCAGAGAGGAAAATATAAAAGAGAGAAAAACATAAAAGGAAATATTCTAGAGAAACTGAAAATTGAAAGGGAGAAAAAATGATAGAGGAAGAAAAATATGTAAGAATTTTTATGGTAGAAATTATGCTACTATTTGTCTTTCTTTCCCATTTGGAGGATGTATATTGGCAACCTACATTTTCTTGTAAACCATGAAATTTGAACCCAGAAGATTATGATAATAATCTTCATAGGTTCCATGTATCACAAACGAGATTTATTCTTCATACTTGGAGTGACCTTGAAAATCTGTTAGTGATCCAAGTTACAGACATTGCATATTAGTAGAAAACTGTCAGCTTACTCAGGTGATGTGTCATTATTTAACATTTAGTTATTTGAGCTGAAAAATGTAATGTGGCAATTTAGGTTTCAATGACCTGCAGCTAAAGAAATTAATTTCTGGGACACCAATGTACCTGATACTTAGAAAATATGAACAAAGGAAACCAAAAATGTGTGGAAAGTTGCAATTAGTAATGACATATCATTCATTTGCAAGAGAGAAGGATATTTGGCATTTAGTTTGTACAGTGACTTTGCCTGAAGTGGGTGTTCTGAGAGACTGCTGATAACCAACAAAACAATATTGCTTGTCTGCAATTCAGAGAAGCGCACAACATTGTGGAGTCAGGTAAGCTTTAGCTTGCTTTCTTCCATTTTTTCTTCCCTTTGTTCTTCCTCCTGTCTCTCTACCTCCTCCTCTCCTTATTTCCTCCCTTCCCCCTCCCCTTCCTCCTCCCCCTTCTTCCTTCTTATCTATTATTTATCTATCTGTCTGTCTGTCTATCTATCTATCTATCTGTCTGTCTGTCTATCTATCTATCTATCTGTCTGTCTATCATCTATCAATCATGTTAATCTTTTTCTTTTTGGAAAAGAAACCTACTAGCCTGGTAGTCATCGGGGGCTGGTGTTACTACTGTTAAGCTCTCATTAACAGTGAAGGCAAATAGGCCCCTGCTCTGCCAATCTCACCAAGAGCTGAGAACAAGAAAGTCTTAGAGCCAATTTACCAACTTCATTTTAGTAAACAGGCACCAAACAGTCATGCCATCTGCCATTACGTGCTTGGGAGCCTCAGTATTCTCAGGGCCCAGACACTGACAGGCTCCTTAAGGAGAAGTTCCCACCATTGTTTTCACAATGACGTGAAACCAAGCTCAGAAAACTTTTCCTGTGAAGGGCCAGATAGTAAAAATGTTAGGTTTTCTGGGCTCTGTGGTCACTGTCACAACTACTAAACTGTGCTGTCGAAGTTCCTAAAGCAGCCAAAGGACAAAATATAAGCCAGTGAGCTGTGTCCCAATTCAACTTTATTTACAAAACAGGCAGTGGGCTTTCGGCCTGAACTTTGATGAAAAGGCAAGATCAGCCCGTCTTCTGGTCACATGGGGCCACCTTTTCTGGGAAAAAAGATGACACGAAACAAAACAGATTTCACAAGGGCTTTGGGGCTCGTGCTCTTTGTCTCCAGCTTTATGCATGCCTTACGCGAATTAATGAACTATCTTGTGTAGATTTTCACCACAAAATCTGCCCTGATTCCAGAGCTGCCCCTACAAAGTTGATTTCTGGTTAGGGCAATTCAAATGCTACCTAATTACCTCCAGGCTTTATAGGAAAGTTAAGTTTATACATTGGTGCATCTGTGCTTCAAACTGCTCATACCTAAGTACTACTCAGATAATATATCTGTCAGACTTTTGTTCGTTAGAGAAATTTTCCTTTGGTACAGTATGTATTGAATGTGAGAATACATGTATTGATAAGAGCAAGGGGATTTTATTCGAAGGAATAAGAACTCTGCTGTATTTTTTCCTTAGGGAGGTTGTAACAGGAATGTCATTCAGGACTTGAGATAGGAGCTTGTCAGTTTCTTTTCCCTAGTCTTTTAATTAGACTCAGCTCTCTTCTTTCTCTGATCCCACTACTTTATCCATTCTGTATATACCTTCTTCACAATTTTGTATTAATGGAGATTTTGCTTCCCCCTTTGCATTTCTACTGAGTTTGGCTCTGCCATTGCCTCTCGCTTTTCCAGGTGTCCAGTGTCAGCTTCTGCTTTCAGATGTTTCATGCTCTATCTGCATAGTTCCCTTTCAAATTCTCCAGAGGGAGACTGAATTGACAGAACATAACTTTCTGCTCTTATTTTTTATACATTTTGGGGTTCTCTAAAGGGTATATTAATGTCTTCTTTCCATATTAAGGATACATTAACATTATATGCATTAATATACCAAACTACAGTTATGTGGATTAATACATGAGTGAATGAATAAACGAAGAGTTGAAGCTATGAAAGTTTGCTGAGGAGAGAGTGGACAGTTCTTAATTTAATGTTATTTGGGAGTAAAACATAAGACAGCACAGTTTTCTTTATTAAATGCCAGAATTGTGCTTGTTGTATTTTCCCATTCCCTTATTTACTAGCCACAGATCCATGTAAAGGTGATATTACCTAGAGTTTTTCGATTGAAGAAATTGAAACTAAAAGTATATATGTTTTAAAATGTCTGTCACCAGTTAATTGTAGAGCTAGAACTTTTATCCATGCCTGTACTATTCTTAAACTTTCTGCTACGTCTCGTTGCCTCAGAATCCAGCACAGTAGCAGAAACAGGGATTTATGGAGGGAACTTCAAAGAGACATTGCCCTGGAATATAGGGCTTTATTGTCAAGACAAGAAGTTGGCATAGAAAACTACAATTGTAATGACTCCTTTCAACTGTCCATGTGGGTGCCTCCATCTGTCTTCCCTGACGTTAGGTGATCACAGCTGGTTTTTCAGTGTCAGGTAGATGGAGGTAGATGGTATGGCTTTATTCCCAAAACCTGAGGCAACACCGCATGGCATTTGATAGGATTTTGTCATTTCACTTACTCTCGCAAGTCTTACTCTTAACCCCATGCCCTCAAGCTGCCCTGTGAATATCCACATTCTGCTTAGACTTCTCTCTAGGGCTCTGATTTCCTAAACTGACTTATGAAACCCCTGTTTGTCCTTTATATTTCCTTCTGGAGCAGGGATGAGAGGAAGGCTTGTTTCCCACTGCTGAGAATCTGGTACTACTCAACACTACTGTAATTGCTTCTAAGGAATGATTGATTGCATGCTCTCAGGGGACATTTACCATATAAAACAAAAGTTGGTCAATCAAGATAACAAACGTCTGGGATCATTGGAAACTTTTTGCAGGGGACATGCCCTGTGTCACCTGACCTCCCTGAACTGCCAGTGCAACAGGTCACTAGATTGGGACTATATTTTGTGGGAAGTTGACCATTCCTCTGTTTCAGAATGTGAAATATCATGAAGAGTAGGAAGTGGGCTATTAGGAATAAATATAGTTATATTTAAGATTGAAAACCATGAATAATAACCAGGTTTGAAAAATGGAGTAGAGAACATTTGTAAAAGGAAAATTTGCCATTGGTGCACTTTGTAAGAACTCCCCTTGTGAAGGATTACCTGTTCCCCCCAGATAACAGATTTGCTTGCATTCTTCATTACAGGAATTTTAACTCTACTTGCTGCTTTTTCAACTGTCTAAATCCTTTTATCTCTATGGCACATATGGCCTCCCACCCTGAAACTGGTAAACACCACTCTGATCTAACTTAATACCAACATTAGAGTTTTAAATATTGTATCACTAAGTCCATATACAACTATGCTAATGTATGAAGTAGCTCAGCAGTGCTCAAACACATTACAGTTGCCAACACCATAAAATCCCATTTTCTTTTGCCTAAAAGTGTTTGATATTGAATTTGCTTTCCCTTGGCTTGTAATTAACAACATTCTGAACTGCTTACAAGATTCAGTTGACTGGCAGTATTAATCACACATTCACGCAGAAATTGGCTACTGCATTTGATTTTCTTTCTTATGCATTCATTCTTGGCATCTAATCACTGATTAAAACTGAAGAAATGACTCTTTTTACCTTGTTCCATGGGCATTTATTTTCTTTGTATGTTTAGTCTATAAAGATTCCCCTGCTCCTTTCTATGGCTCTTGCTTCTAAATTTCTGTAGACATGGAACAAAACCAAAAACAGTATTTCTTGTCAAGAAGAACAGTTTATTCCAGATAATTAAATCCAGGAATGTTCAAAGAAAACACAGCAAGGAGCATAAATTAAATTCTACCAAGGGATATAGGTCGTTCCCCATGAATGGATTCTGACAAAACAATTTTGTGGGAAGCTTTGAAAAGTTATTAATAGTTTTAAAACTTTTGAAAACTAGCACATTTTATAGAAGAAAGCAACAAGGTATACAGTTCTATGTTTTAAAATGTACTTCAGACATTCACAGATGTCTCATCCTTAATTTGATAATACTCGGGCTTATATCTAAAATTTCTGCATATATACTCTTATGAATGCTATGGTAGATTTTTTTTTTGTATGTGCCAAAATGCCATCTGGAGAAACAAAGAATAAAATGTAAACATCAAAATACAGTGCATTTAGGAAAACAATGGGAATCTTCCCAATGATAGTAGAACCTTTCTATTATCCATAAATACTCGAATTATATGGAATTGTTTTGTGACATAGCCCAGAGTCACACTCTGTGGTCTAGTGAGACAGAGACACTTACCTTATTCACTGATTTTGCATTCTTGCTTAGAGCTGGAACGTGCTAGAAAATAAACATTTGCTAAATAAATCAATGAGCAAAAATTATTTAGGCTAGAATTTCTAAATTATTTGCATAGCAAAATTGCTGCTTGTAATTGGAAATGAACTAATAAAATTAAAAATTAGAAATTGAAACATAATAAAAATGATTAAGAGAAGCAGGTGTTGGGCTTTGAGTCTTGTGTCTGATAGTTCCTGGCCACGGGACCTTGTCAATTAGCATTTCCTCATCTATAAACTGAGGTAAAAAATGATACCTGTGTCACAGGGTAGTTATGATGCTTGAAAACTAACTGGTATAGAGTAAGTCCCCTATTAGAGGTTGTGGTTATTATTATTGTTATTCTATGATTCTGGACTCTGTGTAAGTATTAAGGAGTCATGAAAATATACCAACATCTTGATTTTTCTAGAAGCCATATGGCAATGTCAAAATATTTAGCTGTGATTCTGGAAATAAAGGGAAAAATATATCTTGCAGCAGGAGATCTGGTTATGATAAGCTTGCCTATTTGTCTCTGCCTAGCCACCTGGCCTGCCACTATCCCACCCACTTCCATAGCCACTCCTTCCCAGTATACCTGGCGCACACACACAGAGTTAGGATCAAGTGACTCTGGCACGCACAGATAGACATCGTGACCCCACACATACGGAACTACTTGTAGTTAGCAGACTTCCATGCTTCCTTGTGTTGACATGCTTATGATTTGATACTGTTTGTGCATGAAACATCAGTGCTTACCAATTTTCAAGCTACAGCTCTTAGGCTATGCACTTTGCCCTCGATCATATCAGACTAAGACAGATTTTATACTTTGTACGTAGCTACATTTTCTTGCCACCATAATTATCTCTTTGCAGACTGCAGAGCACACGAGAACAGAGACTATTGATGTATTTTCGTGCCCTGGTGACCAGAACCTACCAGGGTGCCCAAAAGGTATTAACTGAACAGTTGCTAACGACCTCCCACCTTCCCCCCTGTTGTCCTCCCTTAATTTGCTTTCATTTATGATGATTAAATTTTTCTCTATTGTTACAGAGCATTTGGTTTATATTTTGAGTAGTAGTATATTTTCATTGACTACATACTAATGTTTATATCCCAATGGTAATAAGTGTTTAACATTTATAAAATATATAAATTTTTCTAAAATTTATATTTGATAGGATAAACATTCTCACATTTAAACTATATTCAATATCTAGTTTCTTAGAATTTTTAAAAATTATGAATTATGAACACTAAGAAAATTCTGTTATAAATACCAACATGATGTGAAATAAATATGGGACTGCTCATATTGTTTTATTTTGCTCCAAAATTAAACCATAAATAAAATTTTTTATTAATTAATTTAAGAATGTTTTAGGATTATAAGCACTCCTACAGTATCTAGAGGTATTTTATCTTAATTTATTCTTTAGTTTTCATTTTAAATTGAGGATCATGATGTCATAATGAATACACATTTGCAACCTGGGCCTAGTATACTTTATTTTGGTATGATATATTGTAAAGATTTTTAGAATATATTTTTCCTTGGTTCCAGATTATTCATCTTGATTCCCTGTGCTGAAAATGTAATGGGCTCATTTGTAGGTTTAAATCCAAGCTAGAAGATATATTTATAGTTAGAAAGGGGAAATGAAATATTTGGGAAATTTAGAAACCTTAAGATTATTGGAACAAATCACACAGATTCAGAACATTAAACATCTAAAACATCTCCCCCATAAAAAGACTTGGTTTCCTATGTGTAAATAGAGAAATTTTCCATTAAATGTTGTTTTCTTATTTTTTATTAGCATTCTTTTATGAGTGTTGTATAGTATAGGATAATAGTATAGGTGTTTTTGTTTGTTTTTCCAGTTTAAGACCAGCTTTGCAGGCCGTTATGCTTTGTAGGTCATGTGGTTTCAGTCATAACTACTCTGCTGTGATGAGTGCCAAAATGACAGACAGTATGTAAAAGGATGGATGTTCTAATAAGACTTTATTTATGGAAACAGGTGGTGGGCCTGGCCCATGGGTAATAGATGCTGACCTGTAGTATAGTTTAACGTTTAAGCATGCGGTCTCTGAGCCACATTTCTGGGGTTTAAATCCCACCTCCACTTCTAAGTGGCTGTACACTCTTTAACAGATAACTTAACCTGTCCCTGCTTCACTTTTCTCATTTTATAACATAGGAATGATATTGAAAGCACTTACCTCTTACAGATATAGAAAGTGTTTAGCACACTTCCTGGCACAGGGCAAGTGAGCGGTAATTTCAAGTCACTATTTTCTTAATTTTTTTTGTCTGTTAAGTGTTCTTGTAGTTGCAATGGAGATTCTCAATATTTGAAAGTCCTTATTTTATTTATTAAAGCAAAGTACTTTCATGTCTTCCTCTGATATGAGTGAATTTTAAGTTTTACATAGCAATGTAAAAGTAGCCAGGACACATTCCATATATTCAGAAGGATTTTTACCTCAATTTGCTGTTTTTTTCAGAGACAATTGAGGAATATACCAATGGCACTGTCCTTTTCGCACAATTTGTTTTATTTATGTGTTTAATCTGTTGTGAATCAGGGAGCATAAAATGTTCTCTGAAAAATAAAAGGCTCACCAAAGTGTTATGAATGTATTCTTTCAGGGTCCTAGGACATCACATGGAAAAATGAGTGGTACTTCGGTAATAGATGTGACAGTGGGGTCTGAAATAGATAGTGTGTCTCATACAGATAATTCCTTTGCACTCAGACAATGCTTACTCACTCTATCTTGTGATCAAATCGCACATTAAGTATTTCTACACAGGAGAGTTTCCTCTTTGTGAAATTCACTGGCTTAACAATTATACTAGTAATTCTTCCCATAATAGAAAGATGTGTAAATGAGACTGTCATAACATTTAACACATTAAAAATGGATTTCCATTGCTATTTTTTCTCTCAGAATTAGCAGAACCTCAGTCATTGAAACATAGCAAGCAATAAGAGTTAAATTTAGGGAAATTCTAAGGTTTTGTATGAGAGGGTTTAGAGGCTATATAAACACAAAATACAGAAACTCTATGAAATTTATTCTTGTGTACATATAAACAGATTAACAATAAGTAGGGCAACAAGTTATTCTGGAGGTTTGAATGAAAAAATGTAATTGTTTTAGAAAGGTTAAAAATCAGGGGTATTTTTGCCTTTTATATTTCACCTGATTGTACATATTTTGCTGATTGTTTTATCCTTTGAAAATAAATAGGCTCTTTCATTTGGGAGACTTTTGGCCCAATCTCTTCTTCCCTGAAGAAAATAGGGTCCAAAACATTCTTTCTACTTCATAATGCATTTGTGACTATGTCCTATTAGGGTGAAATTTGAGACCAAGTAGGTACCTTTTGGGTCTTACTAGCTTGTGGAAAAAAGGTTTTGGTGGTCAGGGTGGTTTTTATGGCCTCAGAATTTATCCAAACAGATCCGCAGTGGGTCAAATTTAGGAAGTTGGGTAAGAAGGTTTAGAGGCAGGGTAATTGGTGGGGATTACGGGCTGAATGAAAAGTCTAGGAAGAGACACAAAGTCAATGGATAAGGAGGAGATTCCCAGAGAAGAATGAGTGCAGCACGGATTAACATTTATATACCGAGCCAAGATACTGATCACTCCTCAGGGTTTGTGCTGAGAATTCTCTGCAAGGTCAAGTAGCCATGTACTAAGGCACAAGCCATCATTCAGCATCAGACACCCAGGAGGACTGATGTTGTAAGGATTTACCTAATGGATTGCAGCTTAAATCCTGCAAACAGAGGGCAGTTTGGAGGTTCTGTATCTGTGCATACAAAGACGTGCTGTTATGAAAGATGGCTATTTGGAGATCTTACAATGGACTGCATGTCTCCGGGGCTTTCTAGTTATTCCTTGCTGTGTAACAAACAATCTTAACACTTAGGGGCATAAAACCAATGTGTTATTATCTCTCATGGATCTGTGCTCTGACTATGCTCATATCTGTGTTTATTACTTTGAATCTCAAAAGTGACTGCAGTACATGGGTGATAGGTTTTGAGTCATTTAAAAGTTCAGAATGGTTCTCTCACATGTAGGCAATGATTCTGGATGCCATGTGGCATGGGCTTCTCTCACAGTGGCTGAATAAAAAGCTACACCCATGTAGTTTGTAAACTACACCCATGAGTTCTTGAAATCCACTCTGCCACATTCTATTGGCCAAGCAAGTCATGAAAGCCACACCGTTTCCAAAGGGAGGAGGCCGAGGCTTCGCGTGTTGTGAGTAGCAGGATGGATGCATAGTGAGGGAAGCAATGGGTGGAGGCCATCCTTGTGGATGATCCACTCCTGTCGGACAAGAGCTTCCAATTCTTCATGTCGAATTTCATATTATGTCAATTTAATAAAAGATATTATGACATGACTAGAGTGCTTTCCTGGTTATAATAGTAATAGGTACCGATTTTAAGTGCTTATTGTGAATAAGAAATGAGACTAATACTTTACATGTATTGTCTAATTTAATCTTTACACAGCTTGAAGACATTATTATAATCTCAGTTTCTATAAAAGAATGCTTAAGGGCAATTGAAATGTCAGAGTAAGTGAAAGATAGAGGGTTCTAATCTTATCAGAAACCTTACTCTTGATGTCCTATTGTATCTTTCTTTGTGAGTTCTTCTTCAAAATTTCTAACTCACTAATTGAAATAGTTAAGCTAGGATTTGAAAATTTATACCAAGATAAGTTTGTTCTTAAATATTTATAATTATTATCTCTGGAATTTTCATAAATTTTCATCATAATTTATTCAAAATTTGAAAAATGTTATATGAATGACATCACTGATAAAACACTGTTGGCTTTGAAGGAATCCATTTTTGATAAATTGTTAAAAGTGACATTTTAAATAGTGTATCACTCATGAAATAAAATTCTTAAATTCTTAATATAATAAAATATGGTTATAAATGCCATAGAGTTAAACAAGTACTATCAAATGGACTCTGCCAACTGGAAAAAAATAAAAAGATGACGAGAGAGTCGCGGTGAGGGCTTTCTTGTTGAGTGCGGCACGAGGCCAGCATCGTCACTTTGTCGGAGACTTCCTTGTGAAGACAGTGATGATACAGGGTCCATGTGCATAGTTGGCAATATCATAGTTGAATTTATTTATTTATTCATCTTGTCTCTGGGACTACGGTTTCTAGGTTTCCATAGCCATACACAAGGGAGTTCTGTAAATTTGTAAAGAAGTCTTAGGAATCTTATATCACATGGATTTTTTGCAAAGCTATAATTGGTTAAAGTATATCTCATGTGTGAGATAGATCATGTGACTAAATTATTAATTGAATGTTATAGACAGATACTAATTAACTATATATCTATAATATACCCATTATTTAAATATATATTTCAACATATGTGCATGAATATATATTATGCATGTGTGTGTTCCAAATGATTGACTACATATGAAGGTCCTATATAAAATCCCAGATTTCCTTTTTCTTCTTAAATATTATTTTATTTTCATAGAGAAGGGAGGGAGGGAGAAAGGGAGAGAAACATCAATCAGTTGCCTCTCACACACCCCCAACTGGGAACCTAGCCTGCAACCCAGGCATGTGCCCTGACTCGGAATCGAACCAGCAACGCTTCAGTTCTCAGGCTGGTACTCAATCCACTGAGCCACACTAGCCAGGGCTAAAATCCCAGATTTTCTGCTATCTGACTTCATATAGGGAGAGAAGTACTATGGAAATATTTTCACCTAAACTATTTTGGTATAGATTGGTCATAAAATTTTCTACCACACCTAGAAATGGACTGTCATATTTTTAGGAAATTGGTATGCTGTATCAGAAATACCCAACATTGATAATCATCACCTCAACACTTATTGTATTCTTGCTGTGTGCCTCCAAGGGTATAACCTTCTGTGTCTATTTTTATTCTTGTGGAATACTTTTCCTCTGCTTAAAAATACTTTATAGTAGCTGTGTAATGTAAATTATAGAATGCTTATGGAACATGAGGGGAGACCCCCTCCAAAAAACAGAAGTAACTTCTTGAGGGTGGGCACCTTGTAGTACAGGCTTCCCCTGCTACTTGAGTGTTCTAGAACCCCATCTGTATCGACCAGCCGATGTTATTGTGAGAGGCTGCATTCTGCTTCAATGAATTTTTTTGGAAGACTCTTTCAACACATTTGCCCATTCGTGATGGGTGATTTATAAGCGCACCTGCCCACAGGGAGATGAGTGTTCAGCAGTTTTTGATCAAATAAATGGCATGACCCCCAGAGGCTCACCTTCCCTATTCACCTGATCTCGCCCCGGGGGACATTTTTTTGTTTGTTTGTTTTCCGAATGCAAAAAAGTCTTCAAAGGGAAATGTTTTGCTGCTGTGGAAGAGTGAAAGAAAACCCACAGAAGCACTAAAAGTCATTAAAATTGACAAGTTCAAAAGCTGTTTTGAGCAGCGGAAAAAAAGTCTCGATAGGTGTATTGCATCAAATCGAGAGTAGTTTGAAGGCGACTGACATTTAAACATGTAAGAATAAATAGATAATTTTTTAATAAATAAACTGGGCATTTTTGCCCCCCTCATGTTGGACAAAATGCTGTCAATAGTACCTCTATTAATTATTATTTTGAAGTGTCATGCTTAGCTAGCAACATCTTTTCAAGTATATATTTTAGTGACGTTTTATTGGCTATACAGTTCTTTATAGCCACTTGAACAGTTTCAGTGGCTTAATGATGGCTAACACAAGGCTGAGCACGACCCCTTTTGTGTTCATCTCTAGGCCTGGTGGAGTGCTTGGGCACGAGGCTCCTTTCCCAAGTGATTACATATCAAAATCTATGAAGATGCTTAAGTCATCCCTGACCTGGTTTTCTAACTCATATTATTCCTTTAGGCAAGTACAGATGTAGCAGTGGGTAAACTAATCCAGCAGTTGATCTTTGGATATAAACTTGTCCTCAGATCTATTTCATCTGGCCAAAGCCTAGTTATAACCAGTTATTCTCACAAGAAATTAGTTTCTCTATTCTGGGCATAGTGTTTTTTTCCCAGTGATCACCTTCCTGAGCTCATGTTCTGGATTTACAAGAAAATAGATACTTAGCCCTGGCTGGTGTAGCTCAGAGGATTGAGCGCGGGCTGCGAACCAAAGGGTCGCCAGTTTGATTCCCAGTCAGGGCACATGCCTGGGTTGCGGGCCAGGTCCCCAGTGAGGGCCATGTGAGAGGCAACCATACATTGCTGTTTCTCTCCCTCTCTTCCTCCCTCCCTCCCCCTCTCTAAAAAAATAAAATAAAATAAAATAATATCTTAAAAAAAAGAAAATAGATACTTAGACATTTTTGTATGAGTTTTTTGTTATAGCAAAATATTATAAACACTACAGAAGCACAGGCATACAAAGAGATAACTACATGACGATACATTTACACCAAAGGATATTCACCCTTAAATAGTTTGACAGAACATTAATATAGTTGTAAAGTACTCTTGATAAAATGTTTCACAAAAACATTAGGAATAAAATAGAATGTACAATGTTATCTCACTATAATAAACCATCTGTGAGAAAAATCTGTTACTTTGTTAGCAACCCAATGTTGTATGACATTTTGATTCATTTGTCTTTTTGTATTTCCCGGTAACTCTGATCAGTGGTACTCACAAAGGCGATTTCCCCCCTCAGAAGACACTTGGCAATATTTGGTGGCATTTCTATTTGTCACACCTTGAGGGGAGTCCCTACTGGCATCTCATTGCTGGGGGGCAGGGTTCCTGCTAAACAGCCTGCAGTGACAGGATGGCCACACTCTCCCAACACACGAAGAATTATTTGGCCTAAATATTAATAATGCCAATGTTGAGAGCCCATGCTCTACCTTATGTATGCATTTTATTTGAATTTAGGAAAAACAAAGCATTAAAACCACAAGAAAAATGTTTAAGTGGTAGGATACCAAATTTTGTTATGTAGACAACCTTTAAGAACATGTATTTTGTTAAATATTAGAAATTGGTGAAAGCATAATGTTAAATTCTTGTTGCTTCTGGAATTCACTGATGTGAGCTTTGGAACAAGAGTGACGAGAATTTAACTTTGCCTTTTGGGACACTCCGACTTAGTTTCAATCGTCGGAACCTGCATGTGTCCAATTGAGGGCATTGTTTGCAGTTGTTTCTTAAATCCCTAGTTGGCTTATTTTGGATCTAAATTAAAGCCTGAGATGAACCAATATTCACACAAAGCATTTGAGATCAAAACAAAACAAAACAAACAAACAAACAAAAAAAAACCCTGTGCCTGAATGAACACTTACATGAAAATACTTTTATTTCACATCCTGGCAAAATTCCTAAAATTTAATGAGGTGAAACCATTTTCAGGAAAAAAAAAAGTCTATTGATAAAAGCACACAAAGAAAAGCATCTAAAATTAGCTGATAGGCTAACTACCAGTATTTTGCTTTTTTATACTAACTACTAGTATTTTGCTTTTTTGTATCAGATCCCCATACTGGCCAAACTTTGAGATTGCCCTGGACATAGCCAAAAGACCCTGGCTCATGCTTTATATTATGATTATAGATCTTATAACTATGGTCCAAAAAGAACCCAGCGGGATCATGTTATTCTAAAGGAAGTTATATGTGGTTGAGGTTAAATTTTGCTATAACATTGCACACACACACACACACACACAAATACACACACACTCAGTTTCTTCTAATCTGTAAAGATGTGTATTTCAAACACTGTGTGTGTGTCAAACATGCTGCTTTCACGTTATCAGTGTTGTTGATGTCAGTTTCACACCTATTCCCCCTTTTAGATCCCTGCCTTATTGACACAGATGGTGTCACTATTGCAATAAAAACGTAGCCACATCCTCTTAGATGATGCCACTGCTGGCTGTACCACTTTGGAATAGTCTTAGGTGACAGCAGAAACATTTGGCTTGTTGCATTAACTGCCACAGTCTGCAACAAATAGGACAGGCTATATGTAGGCTTTAAAAATACTGCCTGCATCCAACATTTAGACATCACTTTCATAAATGTTATGAAGACTCTGTGGCTTCTAAAAAAACTAAAGGACCTTGTCAGGAGTGATGAGAACTTGTCCAATGGTGATGAGGCCCAAAGATATTGACAGAGATGAGCCTGGCCCTTGTGAGTAGCTGGTATGCTTTAGCATCCCCTTTATGCCGCAAGTTGTGCTGGTATTTTATATGTTTTTATAACTAACCCCTACAACAACCTTCCCAGGTAGGTATTGTTTTCCAGCTTTATTCACATGGTTCTGAGCTTTAGATCATCACCTTTTCTAAAGTTACGCAGCTAGTAAGTGGTAAAGCCAGCCTTAGAATACAAGTTTTCCTGTTTCCAAATCTATCACTCATGTGCTCATGGTGCAGCTTTTAGTCACGCTTCAGGAGAAGCTCCAGTCCTCATTCCTGCATGGAATGATCTCCAAACAGTGAAATATACCATAGTCAGAAAAAAGAAAAGATAGGAAATGAGTGTGTTGTGATCCTCAGCTGTAAGTTTAGAAACTTTGAGTGGAGTAATTTAATTTGAAAGCTTAGTTTTCTAAGAATTCTATTATGCTAAAATTATTTTTAAAAGAGATTTTAAAAAGAGACCAAACAATCAATATTTAATTAGCCAGTGGTGTTATTCTTCCTTAATTTAATCCTAGATACTTTTGCAGAGCAGAACCCATCAAAGTGGTCTGCCATAACATGCCCCACTATTAATATAACCCCGTTGCAATGTATATAATAAGACAGACAGATGTCTTCTGTGCCTTTTCTTTCTTTTTTTTTCATTCAAAGTCAGTGAGGTGGGAATGCAGAAGATGGTGATGAATGATTAATCACAATAAGGAAAAAAATTTGTAGTAATTGAAAATTCTTGAATAAATACATTAGAGAAATACATTTATTTATGTAATTAAAATATATGCCACATCTTCCTCTCTGCACATTGAAAGGTGTTAGCAAAATTTAGGAAGGAGATGGAAACAATCTCTCCTTGGCCTGCTTGCATTTCCTGTGTTCTGCTGCTTTCCACGCTGTGGGTCCGATTATTGAGCTAGGACCTCTTTCGTCAATGGGCTTCACGACGTGCTACTTTTACTTACTGTAGTGAAAACAGCTTCTTAATTTAAACAGTGAAATCTATTCTATTTTACATAAAAGGTAATATGTATGAGGTACTTGTACAAGAATTTTAGGGTATAAAAACAGTCAATAAAGTAGACCATTTTACTTTATTCTTTAAAATTTTTTTTCGCTATACATTGCCCCACTTTTATGTGGTATGGTCATATTTACAAACTATGTACTAAATCCATAGTAATGTTTCTTTTCCATATCAAAGATTTAAACTTTAGGCAAGATTGAATTGGGTATGCATTTCTTTAAGCTTCCAATTGCACTTTGATAAATTCCTTAGATAATCAATTAATAAATGACTGATTTGCATAAAGTATATGTGTACTGTATGGGCTAGTTGAAAAGCACTTGGTATTTTCCCTACTATATTAATGGTTCTATTTACTATTATACTAGTGGAAAATGAAGTTGTATAATTGGAAATTGTCAAGACACTTTTATAGCTTATTAGCTCAGGGTAATTATCTGCATGTTATATTGCACATTGAATTGCAGTTTAAAGTATTGCATTATAATATTTAGGTAAAGTGGCAATGTGAAATAGTTAAATTGCTAGAGTAACCATTGACTCGTGCTGAAAATGAACACATTTATTGAAAAAGATGTTTCTATAACATGCAAACAATGTGTTCTCTTTTGATAACTGTTGTTTTTCTCTTGTTCTTTTTTTATTTTTTATTTATTTTTTTTATAATTTGCTGCTTGCCATTGCAGGAAGTAGAGGTTTGTATTCAGCTTCTGTATTTCATATTTTAGATTTTATATGAATCTTTATGTTTTAATTACTCATGTGCACTCAATCCACATTATTTCCCCCCTTAGGATGACTATTTCCGCACTTGGAGTCCAGGAAAGGCCTTCGATCAGGGTAAGGATCTAATTATTTTAAAATAAAAATTAGTACGTGTTTATAATCACTGTTTAGGACATGTTATTAATTGTCTTGTTATTTAAAATACTGAATAGAACAGTTTAGATGAATGGGAAAATTTTATGCAATAATTGCTTTCATTTCAGAATAAATGTAGTTAGAAATACAGTTAATTAGGTAACATGATTATGTCAAGATGTCTCATTAGATACATAACTTAGATTACTGCTTTAAATTTCTGAATGATACAATTACCGTTTTTCTTAGTTAAAACAAGTCACTTCATCCAGCTTTTGAATATGTTGAAGTGCATTCACTTAGAAATAATTTGTGTAAAATTTCAAAATATATGACTTTGGTGTCTCTTTTTCAGTTAATAAAAACTTTTATTTAAAACAGACCTGACTGGTGATTAGACTCAGCTGGGGTCTTAAGAAGGTCAAAATGAAAAGTCTTGCATATAATTAGCCTCCCCCCCAATCTGTGTATACAGTTTGTAGTTCTGGTTTGCTTGCTTGAGAAGAAAAAGCAGGAAATATGCATAAGAAAAGAAGTACTTCCATTTGCACAATGAGAATGAAAACATCAAACTCAAGGCAAAGGTAATTATATACATAATTAAACAGATTTGTTTACTGAATTGCAACAGTGTAGTAATTGGTGGGGGGAGGAGGGTAGGTGGAACGATGGAAGAAAGTGTAGGGGAATAAACAGTAATAAAAAAAAAAAACACTTAAGAAATAATAGAACCAGAAACTGTTCTTTTCAAAGTTTGAAACAAAAGAAATTTCTTCTTTCCATAGGCTTATAGTATAGTAACCTTACAAAAGATTTCTCCATGAAGTTGGCTTCACTTAAAAATAGTAATCATTGCCTTGGCTGGTGTGGCTCAGTGGATTGAAAACCACCAGCCTGTGAACCAAAGGGTTGCCAGTTCAATTCCCCATCAGAGCACATGCCTGGGTTGTGGGCAAGGCCCCCAGTGTGGGGTGCGTGACAGGCAACCACACATTGATGTTTCTCTCTCTCCCTTCCCCGCTGTCTAAAAATAAATAAATAAAATCTTTAAAAAATAGTAATCATATTAATGAAGGAATATGTTCTTAAAGGAAGCTTAGGGTATTTGATATGTTTCCAAACTTTTGATTTAATATTTTCAATGAATGCTCTAACAGTCAACCTCTCTGAGAGGGAACCCACCCCAGGTGCACCTAGACAGGGAATGTGGTCAACATCAATCTTAACCTGCAATCTGAAGCAGTCATTCATATCCGGTCCTCTCTTCAATATTAGTTTACTTCTCCTGTACATCATGTGATTTCACTATTACTTTCCAGCATTCTTGTGGTATCTGCGTTTTAAAATTCTAAAAAGAAATAAATTCTAAAAAGAAATAATTTTGTTGGCTACTAATAAGTCAAGTGAAATGCACTAAAAGACATACAATGAAAAAATAATGACATGTACTGAGATATATTTGCAAGCTTTCTTGGGAAATGAATCTTATAATGGAATCATAAACCTTGAAAAATTGGAGTTATGTATGAAATGG
The DNA here is from genome assembly GCA_004026765.1 of Micronycteris hirsuta. Lineage (NCBI taxonomy): Eukaryota > Metazoa > Chordata > Mammalia > Chiroptera > Phyllostomidae > Micronycteris > Micronycteris hirsuta. The sequence goes on from PVJI01003943.1 coordinate 88,571, forward strand.
ATGTTAACACTTAAATTGGACATACTTAGTGCATCCAATTACAATAAAGATGCTTTGTTTTTTTATTTCTGTGTGTGACAATGTGTTGAACTGTGCTTTATCTCTCACTAAAAAATAAAAATAAAGAAGATGGCTATAGGGATGCTTTTAAACCTTAACATACATGAAAACTGATGTACTTTAATTTCAAAGAGGCTTTCAACCTAGTAACTTGTCAAAAAACATCATCTTCATGAGGCACAGAGAAAGCTCATTAGATGATAATAGCTGGTATTTATAAAGAGCTACTGTATTGAGTCAGTATTCTAGGTATTCTATATATTCATTTAATCTTCAAAATAATCCTGCCCGGCTGATGCGGAAGGTGAGTCCTGGAAGGAGGGGGAGCTCCTGCCCGAGGTCGTACCCTTCTGACGTGACTATCAGGATTTGGGTCCAGGCAGTCGGACCTTGGACCCCATCTCCTTACTAGTATGTGGTGCTGTGCCTCATTTGATAGCTCTGTAACAATAATGACATGCTAACAGAACTTTTAAGTGTATGCTTTAAGCATAAGTATTTACTTGAATGAACATTAGAAATAGAGCTTGAAGCTTTGTTTCTATGTTTTAGACAATATTTTGTGGGCTATCAGACCATGAGTTTTGACTGATGGAATATGTATAGTTGGTAAATATATATAAGAAAGTATTATGTAGTAAAAAAAATTTAGTCTTAGATACCTGTATTTATATTTTGTTTGTGTTTCTCTTTAAGTCAAATAAACCAACCCATTGCACTTCACCAAGACCATATGCAGAATAAGGAAAATTATCGTTTTCCCATCTGGTTCTGAATAGGATAGAGTGCATCATGTGGATAGAATAGACCTGAGATAAATTAACTTGTAATATGTTTATTGTTCTTCCTGATAATAGAATCTTCTGTCAAGTGTTATTTTCAAAATCTGATTGAGCTGTTGAATATAAAATAATTTAGAAAACTTTTTAATGAATGTTTATAATTTTTAATATATTACCTTTTTATTGTTTATGAACTGCCATAGCATATCAGTATAAGTTTATTTTTCAATCTTTTTTGGGAGTTTGCGTATTTTATGAAAGGAGTGATAAAAATTACATTAGCATTACATTTTTATGCTTCTACTTAGGCCATTTTAAACCATATTCATTATCACAATTACTTCCATTTCTATAGACTGCTTCTCAAAATATGCAGAATTCAAAGTAGCACTAATAATAATGTTAATTAATATTTCATAATATACATGGCATTGTTCCTCAGTCCTAAATTCCTCTGTACATATATGCTTAAATATGGGCACACATACATATACAAAAACATACATTTTTACATACAAACACACACACATTTGCACCTATAAAATAGCTTCTAGGTATGATTGTTCATGTATAGCTTATCAACCTTTTGGTTTAACTGTAACATACTTTCCATCTTATGTAAATTTCTTTTAATTAATCAGAACATTTCCACTCTGTTTACCAAAAAAATTAAGACTTTTGGTAAAATATAATGGTTTCAAATGAATTTAAGTAAAACTGTTTTGGTAATGGTAAATCTACTGTAATATAAAAGAAAGCATATCGATGCCACAAATAAATTGCCTTGGTTATCTCCACTGGAAATGCCTGTGCCATTACTTCTCTTCATTAGCGTGGCTAATCATGAGTTGACACAATAGAAATCGACTGAAGAATAGTTTTAATGAGGACATGCATCTTCTTGAACACGGCATAAAAATTCTTTGCTTACCATGACAAAGGAAAGAAGAGATGCATGGGTGAAGCTAAAGTGGTAGCACGATACGTATTTTAATGAATGCTTTGGATAGATATGCTGTAGCTTAAAAAAATTTCCTTCTTTTTGCTTCACTGCCTTAACCCTACTTTGCTTTTGGATGACATGTCAATTTGGGTGTCTAAGTGATAAGTCACTGGAATTTTTTTTTTTTTTTAAGATTTTATTTATTTATTTTTAGAGAGAGGAGAAGGGAGGGAGACAGAGAAGGAGAGAAACAGCAATGTATGGTTGCCTCTCACATGGCCCTAGCCCGCAACCCAGGCATGTGCCCTGACCGGGAATCGAACCAGGACTGTCTGGTTCCCAGCCCGCGCTCAATCCACTGCGCCACACCAGCCAGGGCAAGTCACTGGAATTTTTAGCAGTAATTCCTGACAGTTGTTGAGAGACTCTACTTAAGCTGAAGTGCTATATCTACAAGGATCACCTTTTGTTCAAAAGTTGTGTGTGTGTGTGTGTGTGTGTGTGTTTTTTCTGCAGGATTTGGTATCTAGGTGCTCTGAAGTGAAAGAGTTGGAAGCAAAATGTGCTTTCTGTATTTCCCTAACTTTGCTCTTTAAACCAGCCTGGAGTTTCTCCATTCATCTTCAATGACAATGAATTACAGTATAATTGATGGGCTAATAATAAAGAAGTGAAATTTAAAGAGATCCAGAGATTTCAGGACAAACCATTTTCATGTTACTGATGTGTTTCAACTGCTTGTGCAGATTTCTGGGGTAAGAAGTGCAGCTGTGACCGAGATCAGCACCCTTCCATCATTTCACAGCTGCTTCTCCATGCACTCACTTCCTGGCCTGGAACTCTCTGTGAAGGGTAGTCTGACTCCAACTGGCTCATTAGGTTGCATTTAATTTAACAAAAGTTCCTAAAGAAGTGGTGTGTGTTGGGGACCATTGTGTAACTCAAGGTGCTCAAAATTAGACCAGGAAAGATAGATATGCTAATGGCTAACCTTGTGTCTAGATGAGCTATTCTTGCGAGAATCAGAGGGGGTGAGAAAAAAGGCTCAGCTCTTCGAAAGGGTGGTCATATACTTAGCCATACATGCATCTGTTGTTTTTGTATTTTCAGGATCAGTTTTTAGAGCTTTATCTGATTTTCCTAATTTTTCACATCCATTTGCAAAATTCGCCACATGTACTCACAGTCACATCTTGCAATCACAAGGTGACATGCACCTGTGCAATCAGTCTCTGGCTAAAAAGGAGAGGATGTTGAGATTTCTTCTGGAGCTTTCATTCAATGAACAGAGCTGCCAGGGGTGCAAACTTTTCACGTCTCTGGGCCACACTGGAAGAAGAAGAGCTGTCTTAGGCCACACGTTAAATACACAAACACTAACGAAAACTGATAAGCAAAAAAAAAAGGTTTTAAGTAAATTTCCGATTTTGTGTTTGGCCACATCCGTAACCATCCTGGGCCACATTCTGTGGGCCATGGGTTGGACACCCATGTATTATGGCTGTAATTTTTTCTGAAATTGAAAAAGACCAGCATTTCAGAAAATTCACCCCCAACCTACCAGTTTCTTCTTAAGAAATGCACTACAGTACTTCTTAAGGCGCCGTATGAGTGGATATCACAATGTATATATTGCCTCTCTCCCAGATGCCTCTAATTTTCACTTGTTTACATGAGGTTTTCTTTCCCTGTGTTTAGATGGTATTTTTGACTGAAGTCTAGAACAATGGGTAGGTCTGATCCATGCTTCACAATAGAGGCATGGTAGTGCCACAGTGCTCCTTTGTTGAAGATATTGGGGCCTTTTGGCATTTTTTCTAGTGGAAAAACTGGCATTCCCAGAATTGAAATTCACTGGTGACAACATGCAGAGCTGACTATTTGATGACAATATTTTCTAAAAATGAAAATTCTGAACCATTATTTGATCCAAATTATTTGATCAACTCAAAAGAATTGATTTAGGATTTTTGTACTGTTTTGAAATAATTGCATGTTAGGGTACTCAGAGCTGATAGCCGTGTCAATTTCTATCACACATTTTATTTTACATCATCTATTTGGGCAGCCTTGGCCTTTAGAAGCCCTCTGGAAAACCTGCAAAGAAATTGAATTCAACCTAGAATCCAAAAGTGCTTCACTCTGTGTCAGATTTAGTCCATAAGAACTACATTGATGCTGAGCATATGAAAAGATGCTCAGCACCACTAGCTATCAGAGAAATGGAAATTAAAACCACAATGAGATACCACCTCACACCAGTCAGAATGGCCATCATAAACAAAGCAACAGATAAGTGTTGGAGAGGTTGTGGAGAAAAGGGAATCCTAGTGCACTGTTGGTGGGAATGCAGACTGGTGCAGCCACCGTGGAAAACAGTATGGGATATCCTAGAAAACTAAAAATGGAACTGCCTTTTGACCCAGCAGTTCCACTGCTGGGATTATATCCTAAGAGCCCTGAAACACTAATCTAAAAGAACCTGTGCACCCCAATGTTCATAGCAGCACAATTTACAATAGCCAAGTGCTGGAAACAACCTAAGTGTCCATCAGCAAATGAATGGATCAAGAAACTATGGTACATTTACACAATGGAATTCTATGCAGCAGAGAGAAAGAAGGAGCTTATACCCTTTGCAACAGCACAGATGGAACTGGAGAGCATTATGCTAAGCGAAATAAGCCAGGCAGCGAGGGACAAAGACCATATGATCTCACCTTTAACTGGAACATAATCAACAAAAGAAAAAAGCAAGAAAAACATAACCAAAGACACTGTAATTAAGAACAATCTAACAATAGCCAGAGGGGAGGGGGCTATGGGGAGAAGGGTTTTCAGGAACCACTGTAGAGGACACATGGACAGAACCAACAGGGCGGGTGGAAGGAGGGGAGGGAGGTAGGGTTGGAGAGGGTGGGAGGAGAGGAGGAGAGAGGATGCAGACAACTGTAAATGAACAACAATAAAGTAATAAAGTAACTAAATAAATAAAAAAATTTGAAACAAAAAATAAAAAATAAAGTAAAATTCTGAACCACCCCCCCCCCAAAAAGAACTATATTGGACTTCTGTGTGGAACTGTATTTCATCTTATCTAATTCTGATTTATTTATACAAGAAAAGTATTTAATTTGTTTTACACCATAATTTATAAAATATAGAAATCAAGAATATGATCATTTTGTTCTATGTCAAATACTGCTTTTTTCTCCATAGATAATAAAGATTGTATAAAGGTTTGTCTTTTCAATTTAGAAGATAAAATTGAGATAAATAATACTTCATTTGGTTTATATCACAGTAACCTACATAGGTGTGCAAGAAGGCAAATTATATTTATTTCTTCTTAATGATCTTATAAGTTACTAAATTGTGAATCTAATTTTATAGAGCAAGGAGGTAAATCAAATGTACTCGAGGTATTGAGATATTTAAAAAACAATATTCTTATCTCAAACCTTGATATGTCTAGCATAGTAATAAATACTGTGAAGACTGAAAAATCACTAGATTCATATAGGAAGTTGTATTTTTGGCAGGAATCCTCCACTGGCTTAAGGAGTGATTTTTAGTCCTGCCTGAATTTATGAGTACTAAGCACTCATTTAAAAATACAATTGCCTAGGCTTGGTCCCTAAACATTTTGCTATAATTTAGCTGGATCAGATTCTGAACACATTAAGTATACATGTATTTAATTAAAAATTGTAAATATATATTATATGTAAAACATTTTACTATTTTAACTATTTTAAATACATTTACATTGCTGTGCAAACATCACCGACATTCTTCTCTAGAACTCTTATCTCTTCTTCTCAAACTGAAACTCTGTACCGATTAAACAATAACTCCTTATTCCCCTCCCCTCCCAGCCCTTGGCAGCCACCATTCATTCTACTTTCTGTCTCTATGAATTGGACTGGCCTACATTTCTCATGTAAGTGGAATCACGAAATATTTGTGAATGGCTTCTTTCACTTACCAGCATGTGCTCAAGGTTCATCTGTGTTGTAAATATGTTAGAATTCCCTTTGTTTTGTAGGCTAAATAATACTCTATATATCTAAGGTCTCTCCAGAAAAAGTCCAGCCATTGTTAATGAGAATGGTTTGCGCAATATCGATTAAACCTGGCAGCCAAGGAGAGTGGACTGGAATGTACATGCATGAACAATGATGACCTCACTGGTTTAGTCAGTGGGGGTGGTAGATGCCCTTGAGTGAGCATGTGTACTGTGTGTCTGTGGCATTCAAAATGAGCTAGTAGAGCAAGGAATCTGCATCAAATTTTGCATTAAGCTTGGACATTTCTCCCTGGAAACTATTTGGATGATTCAGAAGGCTTTCCGAAACAATGCAATGAGTGCAGTGCAAATAAAGGTGTAGCATAAATACTTCAAAGACGGTCAAGGATCTGCTGAAAGTGATTCACGTTCTGGAAGGCCGATGACAAGCAGAACACCTGAGATTGTTGAACATGCATGGGCTTCAATCAACAAAGACTTCTGGCTTTTCCCAAAACTGAAATCACCTTTGGAGGAGAAGAAATTTCAGACTGTCAATGAAGTTCCGGGAAATACAACAGGGCAGCTGATGGCGATTGAGAAAACTGTGTGAGGTCCCAAAGTGCTTACTTTGAAGGGGACTGAGGTGCCATTGTCAGGTGCAGTGTTTCTTGTATTTTCTTCAATAAATGTCTAATTTTCATAGCATGTGGCTGGATACTTTCTGGACAGGCCCATCATGTACTGCATTTTGTTTATCCATTCATCCACTGATGAATAGTTGGGTTGCTTCCACATTTTGTTATTGTGAAAATGAAGCTATCAACATTGGTGTACAAATATCTGTTTGAATCTGTGCTTTCAATTATTTTTTAGCATACCAGATGTTAGAATTGCTGGATCACCTAACAATTCTTTTTAATTATTTGAGGAAAAACCATGTTATTGTCCTTAGTAGTTGCATCATTTTACGTTCCCATCAGCAATGCAGAAGGGTTCCAATTTCTTGACAGCCTCACCAGAATTTGTTATTCTGTGCTTCTTAAAAAATAATATCCATCCTGATGGGTGTGAATCTGTTTGAGTTTTAAACTCTGCAGTTTATTATTTTATGCAGATACAGTTGAGAATCACAAGGCACAAGCAACAGCTTACCAAGATAATTCCTTTCAGTTACTCTGTTTTGGAGGACTGAGATTTTTGTTAAAATGTCTGCTCTTTTGAAAGCAAACAAAGTGTCAGAGAATTCTTAAAAATGTATTCACCTTTTCAGATCCAGTGCCAGAAGGAGGTGCAAAAGGGGTTTGAGAATGGATTGTGGGAATCAAGAAAAACTTCCCAAGAGAAGTTCATTGTTTCCATTGAACAAGCATTATCTATGTGAAAGTTAGATATATTCTGTGATTTACAAAGGAAACTAGGCTGAGAGAGATTGATAAAGGTAACAAAGCTAATACGGTTTGTAGCTAGGTTTGAAATCTTGCATTAGTTGATTTCAAAGTCCATTTTCTCTTTTATTATGCAATACTGCTTTAGATTCAGCTCAGCTATATGCATATTTTTGGTCTGTTTCTCCCCTCAGACATACATCTTTTTCATGAAAAGACATGGTGGGAATGACACAGGAATGTAAGTCACCAAAGGGCTGATCATTCGATACATATTGGATTATATTTAGCATTGTTCCAGTACTGAAGAAGGGGGGTTTGAAACTTGTATTCTAATTTTTAGAGTAAAGGAATATAGATTTTAAACTCACATATAATTGTCACCTAGTAAGTGCCAGGGTTGTTGCATTGGGGTGTAATGCCATCCCTTGGGAGTAATTTACAGTGCATCTGCAAGACAGGAAACTGTTTCAAAGGTGTATGACAGCTTCTGTGTCCTTTCTTGGAAGTTACTTTTCTTTCTTATTTTATTTTTGACTGTTTATTCTATTACAGTTGTCCCAATGTTTTTCCCTTTTATCTTCCACGCAGCCCACCCCTCTCAACCACAGTTACCTCCTGCTTCCTTGCCCATGTCCATGAGTCATTCATACATGTTCTTTGACTAGTCCTTCCTGCTTCCTTCCAACGTTTTCCTGCTCCCTCCTCCCCTCCTACAGCTGTTAGTCTGTTAATGCTTCCATGTCTCTGGTTCTATTTTGTTTATTGGATTCCAGTTATAAGTGAGGTCACATGGTTTTTGTCTTTCACCTACTGGCTTATTTCACTTAGTGTAATAGTCTCCGGTTCTATCCTTTTGCTGTAGTAAAAGGTAGGACTTCCTTCTTTTTGCTGTGTAGTATTCCACTGTGTAAACCTACCACAGTTTTCTTAATCTACTCATTTACTTGTGGGCACTTGGGAAGTTCCCAGCATTTAGCTATTGAATGTAGTGCTGCTATGAACATAGGGGTGTACACGTTCTTTTGGATTGGTGTTTCAGGATTCTTAGTGTATATTCCCAGCAGTGGAGTCACTGGGTCATAAGGCAGTTCCATTTTTAGTTTTTTGAGGAAATTTCATACTGTTTTCCACACTGGCTGTACCAGTCTGCATTCCCACCAACAGGGTGTTTTTCATTGAAATCTCTTCACTGGACCTCTTACCCCATCTCTTTATATGCAATGTGGAAAAGAAGTATGTGTGTCTTTAGAACACTAGCAGTGAAGCTTAGAGGTAACTATGCCTAATCACTAATAAAATTAAGGAACTTTTAAAAAATATGTTTATTTATTTATTTTTAGAGAGAGGGGAAGGGAGAAAGAAAGAGAGGGAGAGAAACATCAATCAGTGGTTAACTCTCACACACTGCCCCCACCAGGGACCCAGGCCACAACCCAGGCATTTACCCTGACTGGGAATTGAACCAGCAACTCTTTGTTTCACAGGCTGGCACTCACTTCACTGATCCACACCAGCCAGTGCAAAAATTAAGGAACTTTTACCTCTTTAGTGTCTTTTGATGTCCAGCTTTGAATTAGACTTTCTACTCAGAAATGCCATTCTGTTCTGTCATGGCACTTATTATTTGAAAACTGCCTCTTAAACTACAATTTCTTTCATTCTCTTCAATTTTTAGCCTATATACTTGATCGAGAGAGAGAGAGTACATTCATCCTTCTGCATGAAAGTTATTTGAGAAGCTTTTAATTATTTTTAAAATCGATGATTGTTTTTGATTAGAATTCTCTGCTGTTGATCACAGGGCCTGGAATGTTATATAGTCTCTTCTAGCTCCAACATTTCACAGTGTTTGCATTTTGCTAGATTGCTCATTTGCTTTTTAGCCCCTGGCTTTATTTTTTTCTCTTTCTACTCAGCCTGTCTATTGATAGTTCTTCTCAGGACCTCCTTTTCTGTGCTTTAGTATTTTAGGAGATAGCTGAAATAAATGATTGACAGGCAGGATAGTTGGACAGACATTGACTTGATTGTGCCATGTAGTCAAGAGTTCGAATCAGAACTTTGGCAACACAGGCTAAATTACCTTATGCAAGTCGTTTAACCATAGCGAAATTGTTTTCCCTTTGATCAAATATGAATAAATTTTTAATTTTCAGGGTTGCGAAACTAAATGTTTGTAAGATCTATACACATAAGAATATGTAGAATGTTCAATATTTTTCTTTCTTTTTCTCTCATATTTCCTCTGGAAAAAAACCCACAATTTTAAGTAAACTTTTACTACTTTTATTTATAAAAACTTTGTTTTTGTTCTGGCATAATATATTTTTTCCATTTTGTCCAATATTTTAATAGCCAGAATGATCATGGAAATTATTGACCTCCATATTCTGGCACAATAATTATTTGAGAGTTTGTATGAAAAATTATCTTCTTTCACAAATCTAGAGAAATTTATAATGTTCAAAACATTGGCTACAAAAACTATTACTTTATCATATTAAGCAGGGTATATTACAATTTTATTATTAACATAATGAAATAAATTAGACTTCTAGGTAACACAGTATGGTGTGCTTAAGAAAAAAAAAAAAAAAAAAAAAAAAAAAAAACAAACAGTGTTGAAGTTAAGCCAGGCTTTATTTTCTAGCTTTTCCAATTCTTAATCTGAAACTCAATTTTCTATCATTTAAAAAGAGACTTTTTAAAAGGATAATATAAGGACTCTTTCTTCTATTATAATTAAATTTCTTTTTTTAACTTTAAACAATTTGATAGAAAATCTATCTTTTTGAGTATGGTGATGATGTTAAAAAGATCAGTGTTTCACTGATATTGTGGGACGAACTCCATCCTGCAGAGCTCTCCCGGCTGCCGAAAATGAGAAATAAATCATCCCGGACACAATCTTGTTGTTCTGGTGGGAAAGGGGGTGGCGATTCCCTTTAGTGGGGAATGCCCCAGGCCCTTCTCCCAAATGGCTTTTATTGGGAATGGTGTGTGTAAGTGTTTACATCATACATGCATAGCTCATCAATCAATATCTAAAGGCTGTAGTCATTCAAAAACAGATATCATCTATAGATGACAATTGAAGGAACACAGAGATTTGTCATAGGTCAGGGTCTGTTAGTCATGCTGACACCAGATGGTCTTTAAGACGTTTTTCATGAGATAAGGAATTTACTCCTTATCCTTGAACTTACACATCCAGTTTATATTGACTGGGCTATAGGCAGAGCAAGCTTCAAAGGTTAAAATGTACATTTCAGGCCTGATTCCCAGGGGAACCCTTGGTGTTAAGAGTTGGGTCATGCCTGCCACCAGCATTAACTGGTTTTCCAGGGAGACTTCCTAGCCCCTTTCAGAGCCTGCTCTCAGGGGGCTACGGTCTGTGAAACCACACAGAGCGGTCCCCAGCATATAATGCCTTGACATTTAGTTGTTACTTTTTAAATGAAATGGGAAAGCTGGAGCATATAGATATTCTTTAAACAAGTTTTAGTAAGGTTTTTTTTTTTTTTCTAAATAGACTTTTTATTTTAAGTTAACAACAAAATTGAGTTCAAGTACAGAGAATTTCCATATATCCCTTTCCTCACCCCCACACACAATCTCTCCCATCATCAACACCCGCCACCAGAATGGTACATTTGCTGTAGGTGATGAACCTGCAATGACACATCATAGTCACCCAAAGTACACAGTTTATACTGTGGTACATTCTTAGTGCTGTACCTTCCACAGGTTCCGATAAATGTACAATGAAAGGTCCCCATCGTTATAGTTTTATACACAGTATATTGACTGCCCTAAAAATCCTCTGTGCTCTGCCTCTTCTCCCCTCCCTTCCCTACCCCTCACCCCGGCAACCACTGATATTTTTCTTGTGTCCACTGTTGCCTTTTCCTGAGTGGCATACAGTTGGACTCATACAGGGTATAGCCTTTTCAGATGGGCTTTTTTCCCTTAATAATATGAGTTTAAAGCTCTTCCATATCTTTTCATGACTTGGTAGCTCATTTCTTTTAGTCCTGCGTAATATTCCATTATCTGAATGAACCATGGTTTATCCATTTCTACTGAAGAACATTTTGGGTGCTCCCAAGTTTTGGCGATTCTGTGTAAGCTGCTATAAACGTCCCTGTCCAGGTTTTTGTGTGGGCCTACGTTTTCAACTTTTTTCCAGGTAAATATCCAGTATTGTGATTGCTGGATCATATGGAACAAGTGTGTTTCATTTTGCAAGGGAACACCCAACATCCTCTCTTTTTCCCCCAGTCTGTCATGAAGTGGCTATACCATTTTGCATTTGCACCTGTAACTAATGAGAATTCCTGTTGTTCCACATCCTTCCACCACTTATTTGTATAACTTACTTTTCCCTTAGATATTTCAACCGGTAACCCTTATAAAACATCTGTGAATAAACTTGGTCAATTAGTCTTTTTATTTTTTTCTAGAAATTCTGTGCACATGTTCAGAATCACTTGATTATTTTTGATGATATAATGCATTTTTTTAATCTTAAGAATGTATAATTTTACTTTATGGAGGGTGGTTTAACTGTGGATAAGAAGAATGTGGACATATTGGGAAATCGGGTTTTCTTCGATAAAGCCACTCAGGAAGCTTGCCTGTGGAATATTTTATGTACAAATGTGGGAGCCTGTACCCCAGTGCGTGGACTTGCTACTTTTCACAAACCCTCCAACGTGTATGCTTCCGACCCAGACCTGTTCCTGGCTAAAGTTAAAAAATTGTTACATAACTCCATATTCGATTTCTTGTTTTGTCTTTTAATTTGTTCTCTAAGCAGCAGTAACATTGTATTATCTATTATTGGGGATATTTATTAATACATTTGACATGTCTAATTAAAGGACTGAATGAAAGTCTAATGAACAGAAGAATGGACTTTGGAGTTTGATTTTGTCTCAACCAAAGGCGAGCAGATGAACTTGTCTGTTTTATGCAGTGTTTACTAAGGAAATTATGTTTAAATACATTTAAATTATAACTTAAGTGTATGCTTTATTGACAGTCTTTTGACTTGTTGAGCATTTTCCAAGAAGCATTTTCACATGAATTCTTTCATTTGACCATCACACACAGAAAAATCAAAATTTGTAAGTGGAGTAAGGGTGTTGCTAGTTCTAACACGTGGGAATAATTTGTATTTTAATTTGCTCAGGTGACACAAATATTGATAAATGCAATTGAGATTAGAATTCAGATCTTCTAGATACTAGTCCTACTGTTTTCCAAGATATTATGTAGCCTCTGTTAATTTATCAGTGATTTTATAATAAGGGTTGATAGCAAAATAACCTATTTATTATGCTTATCTTGTTAGAACATAATTTCATGAGTTTAAAGAATTAATAATAACAGTTGTCAGTTGTTGGACACCTATTACCAACTACGAACAATTAGTTATTATTCCACTCAATTCTCACATTAACTTCTATCTTTATTGCTTTTACTTTGCTCCCATGTTTTTTTTTTTAATATTATTGTTTCCATTACTAAGAGAAGTAAAACTGATATTTAATAAGGGGAAATAATTTTCCTCTGACCCTACAGCTGTTTGAAATGAGTCCGAGTTCACATCTGTCTCATTTGATTCTAAATTCCGAGGCTTCTCTACACACACTTCCTCTGCATCATGACCTCAGCCAGCATTTACACCAGGGCCATATCAATGGCCATGCGATGCAATTTCAAGTTAGATCTCATGAGGAAGCTGCCATTGCCATTAGAGAAAGGACTGAATTTTTCTCACTCATGGTAACTTTGTACAGATCATTTAATCAAACTCTATGGGTTTCTAATTTCCAATCTCTAAAATTAGGAGGTGGCAAAGGATGATTTCCAAGTTTTAGCCTTTAAGTTTTATTTTTCTGGTGTTCTGTAAATCCTGTGAATGGCATGTTAAGTGTTAAATCTTTGAATGCATATGTTGATGTTATAGCACTTAATTCTGCCAATAATTTTCATTCATATTAATTTCTGAAAAAGCAGTAATTTGTCACTGAAAGGATGAATTCAACTTTCAAGATAAATTTTCAGAAGTAATACCTTAGAATTATATTTGGGGAAATCTTTGTTAGAAAGTTTATCAAATTTATTTTTAATCATACATATTGCTGGCTAAATATTACTTAATAAGTATATGTCTGTAATAGTTTACAGTTTTTGCCTATATTCTAATTTGAAGCTAACAAAGTTTTTATATGATTAGAAGAATGGGACTTGCTATCCCTAACTTCATAGTCACTTAATAATTAAGGGACTTGCCCAAAGTTATATTAAATAATGATAATGAAAACCATTTATATTAAGTTGCACATAAAGAACTAGCACTCATGTCATTAATCACATAGTCTTGTGCCTCCCTGCAATACTGTGCCCCCAAATTATCACCTATAATTTTAATCATTGTAAAAATGAACTAATTATTGCTGTGCTGCAGTGAGGTTGGTTGTATTTGCAGTTAAGGCCGGAACATTTAGAAATTAAAATAAATTTTAAAGCAAGATAGGAGACAACATGTTTAAAATTTCATAGTGACCTTTATTATAAGATAGGAGGCAGCATAATTTTAGAAAAATGCTGTGGGCTTGAAAATCAGTACTGGGTTTTAGTCTGAGTCATACCAATGATTAGCTCTGCAAACGTGGAAAAGTTAATTAACCAAAAGCCAAAGGTAATGTTTGCAGATTAACATTTAACTTTAGGCCTGAAGGGTTCCAAGAGATAGTTAATAAAGTGGTAGAAGAGAATAGGTGGGAAAACTCATAGGCTGTCATTTAGGCTCAAAGTATCTTAATTGTTTATTTAACATGTACTGTAAATGAGGTCTATCCAGAACGTATCCAGCCATGTGATATGAAAGATAGAGATATGTATTGAAGAAGATATAAGATACAAGAAACATTGTACATTGGACAGTGCGCCTCAGTCCCCTTCACCTTGGGACCTCACAGAGTTCTCCCATTTGCCATCAGCTACCCTGTCATATTTTCCTGAATCTCATTGGTGGTCTGAAATCTTTTCCCTTTCAAAGGTGATTTTAGTTTTGGGAAAAGCCAGAAGTTCCAGGGCACCAAATCTGGGCTGTAGGGGGGCTGAGTCACCTGGGTGGTTTGATGTTTTGCCAAAACACTCTGCACAAGATGTGATGCATGAGCGGAAACATTGTGATGAAGCTGCCAATCACCAGTTGCCTGTAGCTGCGGCCTTCTGAGTCATCTGAACAGTTTCCATGGAGGAACGTTTAAGCTTAATGGAAGATCTGATGCAAATTCATTGTTCTGCTCACTCAGTCATTTTGAATGTGACGGCCACACAGTACACATGCTCACTCAAGGGTGTCTAATGTACCCACTATTCGTCCAGTGAAGTCGTCATTGTTCACATCGGCACATTCCAGTCCACTCTTCTTGGCTGACAGGTTATGTCGATGTTGAGTGAACCATTCTCCTTATATTAACAATGGCTGACTTCTTCTGGGTAGGCCTCATATATACTATTCACATATTTTTAAAATGTTTTCTTAAACATTTAAAATAAGTGTAACATGTTTCATTCTAAAATGTTAACACTCCCTATCAAAAAAGGAACTAATGAACATAGCATAATTTCCACTTAACAGATTCAAAACTAAGTTTATATTATACTGTGTAACTTCTGAACATATTTTTAGTAAAGGAAGCAGGAACTTCTGCATAAATTTTTATCCCTTGCTCATTTTAAATTGAAAACATTAGGAAGAAAATAATACATATGTATATAACATAACACATATTTTATATATATATATATATATATATAATTTCTAAAAATAAACTTTGTGTTAATGAGCCTCTAATAGATCTTAAGTCTTTTCTAAAGTAAGGGTCATGTCGTGTGTTGAGTTGTGTCCTTCCAAAAGGTGGGTGAAGTCCTAACCCCCAATGCTCTGTATGTGACCCTATTTGAAATAGGGTCTTTGTAAATATAGTCCAGCTAAAATGACGTCATACTGGTTGAGAGTGAGCCTGAATCCAATATGGCTGGTGTCCTTCTAAGAAGACAGGGAAGGAAACCAACACTACCATTGCCTTCAAGCGTCCAGAGCTGTGAGAGAGTAAATTTCTGCTTTTATAAGCCACCTGGTTTATAGCACCTTGTTATGGCAGCCCTCGGAAGACAATGCAGTCAGTCATATTGAAATGATGTTTAAATAATTCCTAAGATTACTATAGATACGCCCTTGCATAAGCATAAGTGCTGATATATAAGCCGACTAATATCTTCCTTTGAACTAGATATTAAAAATTGTGTTAATTATAACCTATAATGCATACATTCTTTATTTTATAACATTTTATTTAAATAGTGTATGTGTGTTGCATAAATGTTCCTGCTCAAGCAACATCTGTTTTTCTGGCTTCAGTATACTGATGTTCTGCTGGAGCAACATGCCTTACTCTTACCCTTGGACCATAAGGTGTCCTGAGGTTGACACCTCACTCCCAAACGGGGAGTGGGTAAGTGACCCAGAACTGACTGAGGAGCGCCTTCCTGCTCCCTGCGCTCAGCAACTCATTTAAGGGTGAGAGCATGACCCAGACCAGGCCCTTTCAGTTCTGGGACGCACAGCACGATTAGGGGACAGGGAAAGCAGATTTTTGCCGGTGTACCTGTGCAATAGTAAGGAACTTGAGAGATGACCAGAGCCACCTCGGTAAGAGTGCCGCACGCTGCAGTTCAGTATCCCAGGGGGAAACAAGGAGAACCTAATCCTGAGCATACACTTTGGGCCTCTCGTCTAGCTTCATCTCAAATGAGCTGCATTCATAGTTTTCTCTAACCTTTTTTCCTTTGGTTAAGCCAGTTTTAATTTCTCTTATATCCAGTGGAGAGTACCTCACTATATAGAAACTGCATTGTAGGAAAGTCGAACGTGTGGAGCTGGCTGAGCTGAGGGAGGGGCCAGACCGTGGAGGCTGCTCAATGCCTATGCCGGAAGTCGTCATTCCATTCTTCATTGCAGCAACGCCGTGACTGTTCTGTGGCCTGTGGTCTGTCTCGGGGGCATTATACTTTGTGCCTGGTGAAAGTGATCCTTTTGGGCCCCTGCTAGATAATTGTCTTTTCTTGAAGTTTCCATACGTTAATAACACAAAACTGCATTTTCCGTGAAGGTTTTCTTCTTATTTCTGCAGTTGGTATTGTCATTGTGTCAGCAGGTGAAAAGCAAATACAAAAGTTGTTTTTTTTTTAAAGGACCTGAAAAGTCTTTGACCTTATAAACTAAAAATTCACTTTATGTAATTGGATTTGGAGGGACATTCAGGAAAATATTTAGTTTAACTAAGTTATGTCGAATTAAATAGTTGGTATGAACCAGGTTTTCTTCAAAGGTCAAAGCCACTTCCTCTTATTAGGTTAGTTGTTCTAGGTGACACATTAATCTACAGCAGCTTCCTTGTTTCCCTTCCACTTGGCCCCTGCGGTGGAGAGTTAGTGTCGCTGGGCTCTTTTTCTGGAGAAGGTTGCATATGGAACCTGAACTCTGAACACAATGGACTAGTCTGGGCAGCCACATTGAAGATGCTTTGGGATATTGCAAAAAAAAAAAAAAATCTTGAAGGCTGGGGAGTGTTACTGTAAAATCTTTGCTCTGGATAATTTAAATGAACCACAGGCAAAGTTCTTTACTTTCTCCCCTACTTTAAGGATGGCAGTGGGTTGCCTCAGTGAAAAAGAGCTATGCAGACACAGTCTCAAATTCCCAGCTCAACAATCTCTTCTCTAAGTAATGAATAATTTATAAACCTAGGTTTTCAGTCTGTGTTACCAGTCAATAACAGTCAAGCTTTTTCAGGCAGTCAGAAGGAAATAAGGACCCAGATCCCAAAACCTCACCCAGAGAGAAACAAATATTCAACGTGATCCCTGAGACTAAAGTTGTGGAACCCCGAAGCACTGTGGATCCCTAGCAGGGCTCCAGTTACTGTCACCATAGGAGAGGGGCCACCCATCCCTCTGATCTATCAAATTAAAAACAATACCATAGAAATATAGAAAGTCATGAATTTTCATTAGAATATAGAGCAATAGAAACAGTATGTGACTTTATATCTTTCCATATCCATAGTTGTATATTTTCCGTGTAGTGGATTATACTCGGCAGAGAAGGATAAAAAGCAAATAAAAAGTAGATCCTTCTATTTAAGTAGTTTTATATGTCAAAGGACAACATGTTTTAAACCCACTTTACTACAAGTCTTTTATTTCAGAGACTTCTGAATAAAAGTGTAAAATCATCCCCAATCACTCTGTCAGCAAGAATATTTTAAAGTGTTCGTTTTGTTTTGTTTTCCTTAGCAGCTGGCTTACAGTAGGACTGGAAGGTGTTTCTGGTTGAAGCTGTGATTCTGAGTAAGGCTGCAGTATGGATTTAAATAAAGAAATGAGGTCAAGGAAGACAAATGACATACATTCAGGAGAAGAAACTCTGAAACTTTGGGTGTTTTCTGCCCAGTTTAGAAAAGGGGAGAAAAGTAGGGAAAGGCAACCATGAAGCCAGATGATGAGTCCTATATACCCATGGAAATACATTTTAACATATCATAATGTATACTAAACAGAACTCAAATAGTTGAGGCAATTTCTGAGTCTTATTAGAACGCGATCTTCTATCATTGGAAAACTACATCAGGAGGAAGACTGTGATTATTTTTTTACAAGGTAAATGGTCTGTCATGAAAATTTAAAATGTGAAGGTTAAAAACAGGACTATCTCATTGACAGTTGCATTCAACAAAAGCTCAATGTAATTTTTAATGATATCATTTAAGCTTTGGGAAACAATTTAATTGCAGTCTAGCCTCTGCGGAATGGGGGAAGTGGTGGTTATTCGAGTAGATAGCTTGGAACAGAGTTGCCTACATAGAATAATGAATGGGGTTGCAGAAATCAGAAAAAAGAAAAAGTAATATTTGCAGAATTCCTGATAGTAGCCACATGAGAGAGCAGATTTTAGCTGGCCACTGTGTTCAAGTTCACACAGGACATCTAAACTTTTGGGATGAAAATGAAGATTTGGCTAAACCAGGGCAGGTCTAATTCTAAAGCCAGAAACCTAGGAAAAGTCAATGGTAAGGATTCTGCAGGGAAGAAAGATGGAGAAATAATTATCAGGACTAAAGAAATTACACACTAGATTTCAGGCTCAGAGGACAGCCTGATGTGGCACGAGAGACGCACACTCGGAGGTGGACTTGCCCAAGGAGCAGTACGTGATTAATCCACCTGAGAGTGTTTAGCTGGAGTTCTTCAATTTCCTTTTGCCGCAGGAAAGGAAGTATGTCCATAGGGACCTCTGCGGAACTAGCAGGTGAGATTTCTATTCCATACCCTAGAAGGTATATATATATATGGTTTGCATCATCTCGTACATTATTTTATCTGCTTATTGTGACTTATTTTGGCCCTGCCTTCAAACACGGCACTTCAGTCTAAATAGCAGTTACACTTAGGGTTCGTGATAACCACACAGAAATAGTGAAAGTCATAAAGCATAAAACAAGGAAGCAAAAATATAATGATATGCCAAGTCTTTGAGGTATTCACAGTTTGTAGAAGAAATGGCATTTGTTTTTGTCCTTTTGACTTTTACCCCAAGACTTTAACCCTGTTTGTGTTTTCTTTCTCTTTGGAAATAACCTAAGTGTTAGAGAGAACAGTCAGCTCTTTCTTATTTACTAATCAGTAGTCAAGTGTATTTTATTTTTAACTTACACTGAATGGTTCTTAAAAAGTTTTAAACTAATTTATGGAAACAGAATAGTTTATCAATGGGTAAATGCTAATTTGGTAACTAATACATTATTCGATATATTCTTAAGTACAAATGTGTTTGTCGACAAAATAATTGCTTAATATATGAAGAGCCTCATGATTTAAAAATTCTATATGGAGATAAATTACCATTTTTATTCAAGTACTCTGATTATTTTTTCCACTCTGAAAACTACGTAATTGTTGATTAGTTTAAAATATATATGCTCTTTAAAATAAATTTAGTATTGCTCTTTTCTCCTTCACCTGAGGCTATTTCCATTGATTTAAGAGAGGGAGTGAGGGAGGAAGGAAGGGCAGAGAGAGACAGACAGACAAAGAGGCAGGCAGACAGACATCAATGTGAGAGAGAAACATTGATCGATCAATCAATCTGTTGTCTCCTGCCAGGCCTAGTACTGTTTTATATGCAAATAGATTAAACTTTAGTAATTTCTTCTAGCTAGAGAATTGTTAGTTTTAGTCAAATTGACATTCTCACCAGATACAGATCTCAAAGGACTTATTTGATCTTTATTGTCTCAACAGACGTATTTGATCAAATGTTGACTATTGACAGTGCACATGGCAGAGCTATAGTTTTATCAATGAACATGACTTAAGTCTTGCTGAGCTGATAAAAACTGAACCATTACCATGCTGCCAAGTTGGGTTCCATATCGCAGCCCTGTTTTTAATTGGATGTTAAATTGCCATCAAACGGTACTTTCAACCCGCATCTCTGTCTTTCCATCAAGCAAAAGATATTCAGTTTCACCTACTGAGCAGTGCAGTGACGGCCTTTTTGGTTTAAATCAGTTTTGTCTTTCCCATGCCTACTTTCTTTATTTTCAGCAGTTTATTTACTTTTGTGTGTGTATGCTTATTTTGATAAAGGTTGGTATTTGGATTTAAAATGTTCATTTTAATATCTTGTTCAAGAATGAATTTTTAAACATGAAAAATTAATAACTATTATTTTATACACATATAATACATTATGTGGTCCCCTTTTCCTAGGCTGGCTGCACTTCAATAGATTTCCAGAAATCAAGAGAATTCAGAGGGTTTTGAGAACCCAGAAGTCTTTTGGTTCTAATATTCAGATTCTGAAAGTTAATTCTTGTTATAAGACAATTGAGAAAGAAGTTAGTGGCTACTTCTATCACTCTTCATTTTCTTATATTACAGGCAATTTCTGCTGGCTAGAAGGGAATCTGAAGTCCAGTAGTATATAATAAGCTTAATAATTTATCATTTAGTAAGTCATTTATTGAGATAAAATAGCTGATGAATTTGAAATGCAATTATTGGAAGAAAACAAAAAAATTGGTTGTAATTTTATAGAGGATAGTCTTCATCTAGTGAATATAAATGAAGAATTAAGAGTTTAAGTTCATATATGTATTTTTGGTAACACCAGGGCAAAGGCAGGCTAGGGGGGTTTCTTTAGCATCCTAGGTAATGCTGTCCTGTTGTACTGAGATCATTCAGAGACTCAGTAAGGACGAGGCCTGACGGCCTACCTGTCAGGTATTGACTGACCCAGCAT
The DNA here is from genome assembly GCA_004026765.1 of Micronycteris hirsuta. Lineage (NCBI taxonomy): Eukaryota > Metazoa > Chordata > Mammalia > Chiroptera > Phyllostomidae > Micronycteris > Micronycteris hirsuta. The sequence continues at coordinate 109,140 of PVJI01003943.1, forward strand.
AATTCTTTCAGTTATGAAGTGTTGGTTTCTGCCTACTCAATTTCACTTTTAGTCTCCTCTGTGGAAAAAAAGCAGTAATTCTTCCCCAAAAGTCTAGTGTGAAGATTCCATAATATGTATAAAACTTTGAGAAGTATGGTTAGTCCATATTAATAAAAAGAATAATAATAACTGATAACATTATTAGGTAAATATAGATCCTTGATTTACATTTTAAAGAAAAACATATTTTTTTGTTTTCTCAAACATGATGTTAACTCAAACATTTATTCAATAATATACACCTTTAAAAATACATGAAGGTAAATTACTTTAGTACTAGGTTCTTTTCAGTTTTAAAAAGTCATATATCATTGCTTGACACTTGATTTCCTACAACTATATTAGTAGTAATGTTTATTATGATGATGATTTCATGACACTGTGATATGACTAATATGTCCCGCCAGTGGCTGTGAACTAGATTAAACCAGAGTGGTGATAATGGGCAACCCCACTGAGCATCTCTGCTAAGTATGAACAATTAAGAAATAAAACCATTAGTTGTAACCAAAGAATTCATGTCTCTATGTAGTAATTTTTCACAGAAAACTAAAGAGGATGAATCCAAATCAACCCAAAATAATAAAATAATTAGTTCTCATTGCCTCATTAGCATCTTAAGAGATAATGACTATTGAGTGCTTTAGTGTGTTTTCCAGAAGCTAATGAGAAATGTAACTTATTCTTTTTAGGCTTGGAAACAGAGTAAGTATTTATCAAAATGTCACTTAATTTGAGCTCTTCTATTTTTTTTGTTTTACCTTTTTCTGTGATAATTATTAAAAGTGAAATGAAATAAATCTTTATCTCTAATTAGAATACAATAGTTCTTTCTTTGTAAAGAAAGAAAGTTACATTGGATATTTAGCCTTAAGCACACACGCATGCTTATATATGGTAAGCTCTCAGCAGTCAGGTAGCAAGCTCTGACTATGCATACGGTATCTGCTTAGGCAGTGCTGGCTAACTGACTGGGTGAAAAAAGGCACTTTGTATGATCTTAGGAACTGCAAAAATCCATGCATTATTTTACTGATGGAAAAGCCAAGGTTCGATAGTGTAACGTGTGAAACTGCTTAGCATCTAGCCCTGGGTGCATCTTCTCCACAGGGGGGCAGCCTCCGCTCTTCACCCCCAGTCTCCTGCTTCCCTCCCCAGTGACCAGACTGCTGTGCCAGGCCCTGCTGCCACCTCCATTTTTGCCTCTAAAACTCCAACTGGTAATTGAACATTCAGATTTGAGTAGTTAAGTCATGTGTGAAGGCCAGAGGGACTCTAAATAAATAAGAACTAGCATCACTGATGCTATGTGTAGTCCAGATTTAAAATCCTAAGGAAGTAGATCAAATTGTCATAAAATAGGTCAAATATTCACTTGCTGACTAAGGTATTATTAGAATTGAACCGCATTGATGTGACAAAGAGCAGATCCACAAAAAGAATAAAATTGCTGCAGCAAGGAGAGGGAATGATTGTTGGCAGATAAAAACCCATATTTGGGTTGTTTTTTTTTCTACATTGTTCATTCTGAAGAAATAATATTCTACCTCAGGTCCAATCTCCTCTGTCTCTAGTCTCTCTTTGCTCAATTCCATAATCCACAGGAGTTGAACAAACATCTTCAGGCTAAAGTTTCACTTCTATGAATTAAATTTCTCTTGCTCTTATTTGTCATACTTTTTCTCAACAGTGTGTGGCTTTTGTGGTGAGTCATTCATCATTGATGCCATTAACATTACAATGTGTTCCTAAATATTCTAATCACAGAAATTGTGGCCTTTTATTGTTAGAGAATAAAATCTCGTAGTAATCTTTGTTTTTGCCAAAGATGATTAGTAATATAGTAGATTTATTCTCTTTGTCCTTATCAAATGTGAATGTCCCTTAATTAAAGTAACTCATCATGTAATAAAATAATTTACAGTATTTACATTATAACAAATACATTTAATTTATTCATCTTACCTTTTTTATACCTCTAATAGAGGTGGAACCCTTTGACAGGGTAGACTCAATATATATGAAAATATTATTAGGCCAGATTTTATTAATTGAATGCTATTAATTGGAATATCAATACATGTGAATTTATTTTAATATTAAGGTGAAGATTAAACTAAAATTAACTCCTGGTGAAGTTTTCTTCTTAAGTTGAATTTGTTAATTATGCTTTCAAAGATGTGTTATCATGAGTAACATGTAAAGGAAAGAAATGGCCTTATTCAACACCAGACAAACACCTCATGGGCGAAACTGGAGCAATAAGCCTGGCTGAAGTTGTAGGACATGGGACTGCAGGTCTGGCACTCTGCAGAGGTGCACAGCATTTCTGCTTACTGGGGTAATGGATTCCAATCGTCCTCACTCAGAGCTTCGCTTAAGAAGTAGGATTGCTATTTTAAAAACAAGGGGTGAGAGGGAGGTTTCTCCCTGCAAGTCACAGGGTTGAGGAAAGAATTTAGTCAACAGACATTTTCTGTGTGTAGTCCTTGTGCCTGTCACCATGGCCATTTGGACACGGGATTCCTGAACGACGTGAGTGGGGAGGATGGAGAAACAATCCCAGAGAACCGGAGAAAGAGCTGACTGACAACACGGGATTGAAGGCTCCCTCTGGGTGGCATTTACGTGGAACACAGCCGTCCATTTACTTTGCATCTGTTCCTAGAGGACTGCACACATCTCTCTCCCACTGACCTCTTGTCCCCATTCATTCAGTCTTGTCCTTTCCATTCCCATGACCAGAGAGCCAGCATACTAGCCATGGCCCGTGATTCAGTAACTCAAGTCATCTGTCCTCCCTCATAAAGTAGATGATACGCATATTTCCCTGCACTCTGCATACTGTAATTAACCTTTATCACTGCATTTCAGGGTAATCATGAATAGGACCATAACACTGGAATTCATTTCTGACCTATCCATAAACATGGGCCATACATTTGAGCTTATACATTCTTTATCCATAAGCATGGCCATACATTCTTTATCACCACCTGAGGCTATAGCAGAGGGGTAAAGGAAACTTGCCATAGCAATAAGACTAAGTACCATGGGTATCTAAGTCATCCATTCACTCAGGTTATTTGTGATATACAGACATATTTGGATGTGCTTCTATATGTACAATTTGTATTTAATAATGGAAGGTTCTGCACATTAGATAGCACCCATTTAGGATGGGCCGATTGGGCTACCTAGTTACTTGATTTCCCCTGGTCAGGCCTTGAAATTAAGCTAGAGGTTATTTTTCAAGTTAGTAATGTTTGATAACAAAAACCCCAGGGTTCTGAATGGTAATTCTCCTATTTGGCCTCATATTATAAGGCTTAAGTAGCCAGGGTGCTTGCATCTTAACCCAGACCTGGTGTAGTTCCTTCCTTTCCAGCAGGCTCTACCTAGACAAGCAGCTTTATGAGTTGTCAATGCATGCACAGGAGCCACATGTGATATAGGAATATCACACTGTGGTCGAAACTAATGGAACTCTCATAAACTTGGCTAATGAAGTTCTCAAGTCCCAGAACTTCTGCAATGTTTATCTCCTATTCTCTCTCAAGCAAGTGAATAACATAGAGGTAATGCTATAGTACTCCAGGTATTATTTTTATTATATATATTAAAACTTCAGTGGATCATGAGTGGGGTCCAAAAAAATTAAGCAGTTAAAATGACCATTTGGCATTGTTATGAGATTGAGAAACACTCTAGGCATGCCTGCGTGTCTGGTTCTGCGGGAGCTCCTAGGGTTCTTTCATGCCATCCAAAATTAACCTCCATTTGATTTGCTGTTTGCTGCCACCTGGTGGTGGCTCTTTGACCTATCTCTGTAGAGGTACAGGTCATTCTGTATCATGTGGCTTGTCACCTCTAGGACAGTGGTTGTAATTCTGTGAATCTCCCAGCTAGTAGGTGCCAATTTTGCCATCCTGATCTGAAGGAATTGATCTGGGAGAGTAGTAGTGGTGTGGGAACTCTCCTGCTTCCTCTCATTTCCCTGCTTAGGCCTCCTTGCCTAAGTTGCAGTCCTTAGATAAGAACTTTGGGTCCCCACTTAGGAGAACTTGACTGGGAGGAAGTAAGATGATGTTGCCTGTCACTGTTCACAGCTCCATCAGAAGGTTGATGGCTGGCAAGCTTGCATACTCAAATCTGGGTTGGCACTGTGCACTCCAGGCCTTGCTTTTGCAAATGAGCCGCCAACTCACACCATGTGCCTACCTGACAGCCTCAGTCCACCTGTATGCTGGATGAGTGTTTCCTGCTTGCTGGATGGGTGAGAGGAGTGGATGCCACTGACTGTCGATTGGCGTTGGCTCTGGCAACCAGACTTCTTAGCCATCTAGTGGACTACAACCTTCTCTAATGATATCTGAACCCCCCAAACTGGGGAGGAAGCACATCTTCCTATATCATCTCTAGAGTACTCTTCAGAGCTCTCTTTACCCCTTTATAGTTACTCCTCTGCTATCATTAGTACCTCCTGATTTAGTCCTTCCCTTTCAGTTGCTGTGTCTTTTGTCTCCTAATTGGACCTGGATAACAGCAATGGTACCATTTCACACTCTCACCAGGCATGCATTAGGGTTGGTGGATCTAAATCCTTGCCAATGATTCTTACACTCAGTTTTTAAAAATGTAACATTTCTTCTAGTGGTAAAAAAAATGTACTTTTAATTTTATGCCAGTTTGAACAGATGCTATTAGGAGAATATCTTCTGCTTCACAGCTCAGAGTGAATTAAATGGTCATAATGCATATATTGTTTTATATCGTTATACATTGCATGTGTGCGTGACCCATCTAATGGTAGCAGTGTTGGGCACATCTTTCGGAGGCCCCATGTCTATGCTTAGCTTCTTTGTTCTTTTAGAGATAGTCATGTGGAAATTATTACTTTTACTATTAAATGGGCAACGTTTTTACAAAGAGTTTATCGAGGGCTGTGGTGACTTTAGTCTGGATATTTTTTTTTGCATGGAGATAGTTCCATGTCCTAAGGGAAAGCTGAGAAAGGCAGAGTGTCACTCACAGTGGGTCAGAGGGCCTCCTGTGCAATGGTCGGAGGGGCTGCCTGGCAACAGGTGAGATTCTGTAGGACTTCGAGAGCTATCAACACAGATCAAATGCTGATGGTCATGTATAATTCCACACTGCAGGGGCTTTCCTTCTGTTTAATGTGTTTAATTGTTTATGCTATTACGTTAGTTGTTCCCTCTTTTTTTTTCACTTTCCCACCTCCACCCAACCCCACACTCTCCTCTCCCTCTGTCAGTCCCCATACTGTTGTTTGTGTCCGTGGGTCACGCATAAATATTTTCTTATGAATCCACTTCAGGAGCATTTTAAACATGAGTTAATTTAATCATAGGGATACTTAGCTCTGATATTGGGAAGACAATCTCAAATAAAAATCTTTATGATAGGGGTTCAATATCATCTTTGTATGTTGAACAATAGTTAAGAGAATAGAAAACAGTAATAATAATAGGTTTTTACACATAATTTTGCTGGAATTTACATATTTTATAAAAGAAACACTATTAGCGATTTGTAAGAAAATATATCCCAACATAGAAAAAAATGATAAAGAATGGAAGAGAATGGTATTTTAATATATTCTTAATCCTTTAACTGGGCTAGAACAACTATAGGATGGAATTCTACATTATACTAGCATCTGGAGTTTTTGGTTTTTTTTAAAGATTTTATTTATTTATTTTTAGAGAGAGGAGAAAGGAAGGAGACAGAGAGGGAGAGAAACAGCAATGTATGGTTGCCTCTCACATGGCCCTCATAGGGGACCCGGCCCGCGACCCAGGCATGTGCCCTGACTGGGATTCGAACCGGGACCCTCTGGTTCCCAGCCCGCGCTCAATCCACTGAGCTACACCAGCCAGGTCTGGAGTTTTTAACTTTGATTTATTAATGCAATAAATAGATACATTCAATATACCTTTATAAGATATTATTGAAATAAACACTATGGTAGTTTGATAAATATTTATTATAAACTAAATTAACCCATCAATTGCGCATGAATCTTCTAATTTTGTAGACCTGCATATTTAATGTTTGTAATGAGAAGACCAGAGTTAGAGTGGATGGATTTTATATAATTGAAGTAATATTAAGGTTTGAAACTAAGAAAGTCACTCCAAAGACTTGCAGCCACATTTAATCACATTTAGCACCAGAAAATTGGCTGTCAAAGTCTGATTAACTATCGGGCATTAGCTCTGCTTTCCATGCTGCTCACTTGCGCAGCCTTTCATTACAACATCTGGCAGATTTTTTAAAATTCTCCAGAAAACCTGTTCTTCCCATAGTTTTACAACATAGTGGTCTAGTGAAATAAACTGTTGTGCTACCTACAACAAAAGCATATTTGATATTTCATGGTTGAACCATTAAGCAGGTTTTTATAACCATGTTTGAGTTAGTGGTCACTTCATTTTTTTTTTTTCTGTTAATATGTTTTATTTATCAAGTACTTAAATGAATCAACTAGTAAAGGAATTCCTTTTTTTTTTTAATTACTTTATTGTTGTTCAATTACAGTTATTTGCATCCTCTCCCTCCCCTCCCCCCACCTCCCCC